>BPTQ01000007.1:27993576-28266911 GCA_019973895.1 Chrysanthemum seticuspe | reverse complement strand
TGGAGAAGGGTTTCTATATGACCCATGGAGAAGGGTTTCTATATGACCCATGGAGAAGGGTTTCTATATGATGCTTGTTTCCACAGATATATCACTACGAGGCTTGTACCCTCTGAAATATCACTACGAGGCTTGTAACCTCTGAAATCCTGTTCCAGTATTGTGCATGCCAAGTTATTCAAGTTTATAAGTTCAGTTTTCTCAAGTGTTAACATTCCTAGTTAAATTAAGTTCATACCAAGTACGTAAGTCGGGGTTTTATATCATTTTGCCATTTTTCCCCTACACTAATGAGTGAACTATTTGACTCCGCTACTGTTTTCACTCATGTGGCTCCATATTACACTACACAATTGGCCCTGGAGTATATCTTTGGGAAGAGGTACCCAGTATATCTTTGGGAAGAGGTACCCAGTATATCTTTGGGAAGAGGTACCCAGTATATCTTTGGGAAGAGGCACCCAGTATATCTTTGGGAAGAGGTACCCAGTATATCTTTGGGAAGAGGTACCCAGTATAACTTTGGGTAGTGGCACCCAGCTTAATTTGGTTTCATCGGTAGCATTCTTGAATTATTATATTCGTGGTACTATATTGGGAACTATTATGACCACTTACACTTGATTACTTGACGCGCTATAATTTTTGTGCAATGGGTTGTGTACACACAGGTTGCAAGTTTTGTATGGGCGGAATTTGGAACTGAGTGGATACACAATGCCTTTGCTTTGAGAACTATTTTTTTTCGTTGACCGAAAGCTTTGTATTTTTTCTTACGAGTTTTCTTATTTCACTAAACGTGTTTACTCACCAACTATTTTCATAGTTGACCCGTTTTTCTCTCATGCATTTCAGGTGATCGTTAGTAAGCTTTTCTATCAAGTCTTGCATAAAGAAGTTTTCACTGGTCGCTACAAGTCGTATGTAATAAAACTCAATATTTTGGAATCTAAACTTTGTAATATATTTGCCGATGACGGCTAAACTAGTATTGTAATGGAGTATTATTTCTTTTTAATCTTAATGTTGGTATGTTCTATTATCTTGTGCTTATGTTCCCTTCCGTTACACCTCGTGTTTCCGCCTCCGGCGAGGGTGTGACATGTGGATTGGGCCACAAATAATTTAACGAACAGTAAACCTATTTTTTAGACGAAAAACAAAAAATTCTTAGTGTCACAAATAATTATTTATCCCAAATAATTCACAAAATCATATACATAAAATTATTCAACAAATTAAACCTAAAAAAGTGCATCAAATAATTAAATCAAACAGTTATCATAACAGATCAATATATATACAATAAAATAAAACATAATTCAGTACCGATCTGTTACAGATCCAATTCAAAACCCTAAAAATAATAATAAAAACTCACCAAAAGGGAAGAAAAAACTATACAGTCACCAAAACCAGACACGTTTATTCAATTCGATCAATCGATTCTGTATTATAATAAAAAAGAATAAGAAACGAGAGTTGAATTTTTTGTATAAAACGATGGCGTTTGGGATATAAGATGAGTTGATTGATGGTAGGGTTTTATTTATTTATATGGGAAAGCGTTATTTTTGCGTGACGGAAAAGGAACGGATGAGAGAGAAACGACGGCGTAGGGTTGAAAATTAAAGGGTTCTTGTGGTGGAGGTGTGAAACGGTGTCGTTTGGGGTGTGGATTGGGCCACAAATAATTTAACGAACAGTAAACCTATTTTTTAGACGAAAAACAAAAAATTCTTAGTGCCACCAATAATTATTTATCCCAAATAATTCACAAAATCATATACATAAAATTATTCAACAAATTAAACCTAAAAAAGTGCATCAAATAATTAAATCAAACAGTTATCATAACAGATCAATATATATACAATCAAATATAACATAATTCAGTACCAGTCTGTTACAGATCCAATTCAAAACCCTAAAAATAATAATAAAAACTCAACAAAAGGGAATAAAAAAAACTATACAGTCACCAAAACCAGACACGTTTATTCAATTCGATCAATCGATTCTGTATTATAATAAAAAAGAATAAGAAACGAGAGTTGAATTTTTTGTATAAAACGACAGCGTTTGGGATATAAGATGAGTTGATTGATGGTAGGGTTTTATTTATTTATATGTGAAAGCGTTGTTTTTGCGTGACGGAAAAGGAACGGAAGAGAGAGAAACGACGGCGTTGGGTTGAAAATTAAAGGGTTCTTGTGGTGGAGGTGTGAAACGGTGTCGTTTGGGGTGTGGATTGGGCCACAAATAATTTAACGAATAGTAAACCTATTTTTTAGACGAAAAACAAAAAATTCTTAGTGCCACAAATAATTATTTATCCCAAATAATTCACAAAATCATATACATAAAATTATTCAACAAATTAAACCTAAAAAATGCATCAAATAATTAAATCAAACAGTTATCATAACAGATCAATTTATATACAATCAAATATAACATAATTCAGTACCGATCTGTTACAGATCCAGTTCAAAACCCTAAAAATAATAATAAAAACACACCAAAAGGGAAGAAAAAAATCTACACGGTCACCAATACCAGACACGTTTATTCAATTCGATCAATCGATTCTGTATTATAATAAAAAAGAATAAGAAACGAGAGTTGAATTTTTTGTATAAAACGATGGCGTTTGGGATATAAGATGAGTTGATTGATGGTAGGGTTTTATTTATTTATATGTGAAAGCGTTGTTTTTGCGTGACGGAAAAGGAACGGATGAGAGAGAAACGACGGCGTTGGGTTGAAAATTAAAGGGTTCTTGTGGTGGAGGTGTGAAACGGTGTCGTTTGGGGTGTGGATTGGGCCACAAATAATTTAACGAATAGTAAACCTATTTTTTAGACGAAAAACAAAAAATTCTTAGTGCCACAAATAATTATTTATCCCAAATAATTCACAAAATCATATACATAAAATTATTCAACAAATTAAACCTAAAAAAATGCATCAAATAATTAAATCAAACAGTTATCATAACAGATCAATATATATACAATCAAATATAACATAATTCAGTACCGATCTGTTACAGATCCAATTCAAAACCCTAAAAATAATACTAAAAACTCACCAAAATGGAAAAGAAAATCTACACAGTCACCAATACCAGACACGTTTATTCAATTCGATCAATCGATTCTGTATTATAATAAAAAAGAATAAGAAACGAGAGTTGAATTTTTTGTATAAAACGACGGCGTTTGGGATATAAGATGAGTTGATTGATGGTAGGGTTTTATTTATTTATATGTGAAAGCGTTGTTTTTGCGTGACGGAAAAGGAACGGATGAGAGAGAAATGACTGCGTTGGGTTGAAAATTAAAGGGTTCTTGTGGTGGAGGTGTGAAACGGTGTCGTTTGGGGTGTGGATTGGGCCACAAATAATTTAACGAATAGTAAACCTATTTTTTAGACGAAAAACAAAAAATTCTTAGGGTCACAAATAATTATTTATCCCAAATAATTCACAAAATCATATACATAAAATTATTCAACAAAGTAAACCTAAAAAAGTGCATCAAATAATTAAATCAAACAGTTATCATAACAGATCAATATATATACAATCAAATATAACATAATTCAGTACCGATCTGTTACAGATCCAATTCAAAACCCTAAAAATAATAATAAAAACTCACCAAAAGGGAATAAAAAAAACTATACAGTCACCAAAACCAGACACGTTTATTCAATTCGATCAATCGATTCTGTATTATAATAAAAAAGAATAAGAAACGAGAGTTGAATTTTTTGTATAAAACAACGGCGTTTGGGATATAAGATGAGTTGATTGATGGTAGGGTTTTATTTATTTATATGTGAAAGCGTTGTTTTTGCGTGACGGAAAAGGAACGGATGAGAGAGAAACTACGGCGTTGGGTTGAAAATTAAAGGGTTCTTGTAGTGGATGTGTGCAACGGTGTCGTTTGGGGTGTGGATTGGGCCACAAATAATTTAACGAATAGTAAACATATTTTTTAGACGAAAAACAAAAAAATTTTAGTGCCACAAATAATTATTTATCCCAAATAATTCACAAAATCATATACATAAAATTATTCAACAAATTAAACCTAAAAAAATGCATCAAATAATTAAATCAAACAGTTATCATAACAGATCAATATATATACAATCAAATATAACATAATTCAGTACCGATCTGTTACAGATCCAATTCAAAACCCTAAAAATAATACTAAAAACTTACCAAAATGGAAAAAAAAAATCTACACAGTCACCAATACCAGACACGTTTATTCAATTCGATCAATCGATTCTGTATTATAATAAAAAAGAATAAGAAACGAGAGTTGAATTTTTTGTATAAAACGACGGCGTTTGGGATATAAGATGAGTTGATTGATGGTAGGGTTTTATTTATTTATATGTGAAAGCGTTGTTTTTGCGTGACGGAAAAGGAACGGATGAGAGAGAAACGACGGCGTTGGGTTGAAAATTAAAGGGTTCTTGTGGTGGAGGTGTGAATGGGTGTCGTTTGGGGTGTGGATTGGGCCACAAATAATTTAACGAATAGTAAACCTATTTTTTAGATGAAAAACAAAAAATTCTTAGTGCCACAAATAATTATTTATCCCAAATAATTCACAAAATCATATACATAAAATTATTCAACAAATTAAACCTAAAAAAATGCATCAAATAATTAAATCAAACAGTTATCATAACAGATCAATATATATACAATCAAATATAACATAATTCAGTACCGATCTGTTACAGATCCAATTCAAAACCCTAAAAATAATACTAAAAACTCACCAAAATGGAAAAAAAAACTACACAGTCACCAATACCAGACACGTTTATTCAATTCGATCAATCGATTCTGTATTATAATAAAAAAGAATAAGAAACGAGAGTTGAATTTTTTGTATAAAACGACGGCGTTTGGGATATAAGATGAGTTGATTGATGGTAGGGTTTTATTTATTTATATGTGAAAGCGTTGTTTTTGCGTGACGGAAAAGGAACGGATGAGAGAGAAACGACAGCGTTGGGTTGAAAATTAAAGGGTTCTTGTGGTGGAGGTGTGAAACGGTGTCGTTTGGGGTGTGGATTGGGCCACAAATAATTTAACGAATAGTAAACCTATTTTTTAGACGAAAAACAAAAAATTCTTAGGGTCACAAATAATTATTTATCCCAAATAATTCACAAAATCATATACATAAAATTATTCAACAAAGTAAACCTAAAAAAGTGCATCAAATAATTAAATCAAACAGTTATCATAACAGATCAATATATATACAATCAAATATAACATAATTCAGTACCGATCTGTTACAGATCCAATTCAAAACCCTAAAAATAATAATAAAAACTCACCAAAAGGGAATAAAAAAAACTATACAGTCACCAAAACCAGACACGTTTATTCAATTCGATCAATCGATTCTGTATTATAATAAAAAAGAATAAGAAACGAGAGTTGAATTTTTTGTATAAAACGACGGCGTTTGGGATATAAGATGAGTTGATTGATGGTAGGGTTTTATTTATTTATATGTGAAAGCGTTGTTTTTGCGTGACGGAAAAGGAACGGATGAGAGAGAAACTACGGCGTTGGGTTGAAAATTAAAGGGTTCTTGTAGTGGATGTGTGCAACGGTGTCGTTTGGGGTGTGGATTGGGCCACAAATAATTTAACGAATAGTAAACATATTTTTTAGACGAAAAACAAAAAATTTTTAGTGCCACAAATAATTATTTATCCCAAATAATTCACAAAATCATATACATAAAATTATTCAACAAATTAAACCTAAAAAAATGCATCAAATAATTAAATCAAACAGTTATCATAACAGATCAATATATATACAATCAAATATAACATAATTCAGTACCGATCTGTTACAGATCCAATTCAAAACCCTAAAAATAATACTAAAAACTCACCAAAATGGAAAAAAAAAAATCTACACAGTCACCAATACCAGACACGTTTATTCAATTCGATCAATCGATTCTGTATTATAATAAAAAAGAATAAGAAACGAGAGTTGAATTTTTTGTATAAAACGACGGCGTTTAGGATATAAGATGAGTTGATTGATGGTAGGGTTTTATTTATTTATATGTGAAAGCGTTGTTTTTGCGTGACGGAAAAGGAACGGATGAGAGAGAAACGACGGCGTTGGGTTGAAAATTAAAGGGTTCTTGTGGTGGAGGTGTGAATGGGTGTCGTTTGGGGTGTGGATTGGGCCACAAATAATTTAACGAATAGTAAACTTATTTTTTAGATGAAAAACAAAAAATTCTTAGTGCCACAAATAATTATTTATCCCAAATAATTCACAAAATCATATACATAAAATTATTCAACAAATTAAACCTAAAAAAATGCATCAAATAATTAAATCAAACAGTTATCATAACAGATCAATATATATACAATCAAATATAACATAATTCAGTACCGATCTGTTACAGATCCAATTCAAAACCCTAAAAATAATACTAAAAACTCACCAAAATGGAAAAAAAAACTACACAGTCACCAATACCAGACACGTTTATTCAATTCGATCAATCGATTCTGTATTATAATAAAAAAGAATAAGAAACGAGAGTTGAATTTTTTGTATAAAACGACGGCGTTTGGGATATAAGATGAGTTGATTGATGGTAGGGTTTTATTTATTTATATGTGAAAGCGTTGTTTTTGCGTGACGGAAAAGGAACGGATGAGAGAGAAACGACAGCGTTGGGTTGAAAATTAAAGGGTTCTTGTGGTGGAGGTGTGAAACGGTGTCGTTTGGGGTGTGGATTGGGCCACAAATAATTTAACGAATAGTAAACCTATTTTTTAGACGAAAAACAAAAAATTCTTAGGGTCACAAATAATTATTTATCCCAAATAATTCACAAAATCATATACATAAAATTATTCAACAAAGTAAACCTAAAAAAGTGCATCAAATAATTAAATCAAACAGTTATCATAACAGATCAATATATATACAATCAAATATAACATAATTCAGTACCGATCTGTTACAGATCCAATTCAAAACCCTAAAAATAATAATAAAAACTCACCAAAAGGGAATAAAAAAAACTATACAGTCACCAAAACCAGACACGTTTATTCAATTCGATCAATCGATTATGTATTATAATAAAAAAGAATAAGAAACGAGAGTTGAATTTTTTGTATAAAACGACGGCGTTTGGGATATAAGATGAGTTGATTGATGGTAGGGTTTTATTTATTTATATGTGAAAGCGTTGTTTTTGCGTGACGGAAAAGGAACGGATGAGAGAGAAACTACGGCGTTGGGTTGAAAATTAAAGGGTTCTTGTAGTGGATGTGTGCAACGGTGTCGTTTGGGGTGTGGATTGGGCCACAAATAATTTAACGAATAGTAAACATATTTTTTAGACGAAAAACAAAAAATTTTTAGTGCCACAAATAATTATTTATCCCAAATAATTCACAAAATCATATATATAAAATTATTCAACAAATTAAACCTAAAAAAATGCATCAAATAATTAAATCAAACAGTTATCATAACAGATCAATATATATACAATCAAATATAACATAATTCAGTACCGATCTGTTACAGATCCAATTCAAAACCCTAAAAATAATACTAAAAACTCACCGAAATGGAAAAAAAAAATCTACACAGTCACCAATACCAGACACGTTTATTCAATTCGATCAATCGATTCTGTATTATAATAAAAAAGAATAAGAAACGAGAGTTGAATTTTTTGTATAAAACGACGGCGTTTGGGATATAAGATGAGTTGATTGATGGTAGGGTTTTATTTATTTATATGTGAAAGCGTTGTTTTTGCGTGACGGAAAAGGAACGGATGAGAGAGAAACGACGGCGTTGGGTTGAAAATTAAAGGGTTCTTGTGGTGGAGGTGTGAATGGGTGTCGTTTGGGGTGTGGATTGGGCCACAAATAATTTAACGAATAGTAAACCTATTTTTTAGATGAAAAACAAAAAATTCTTAGTGCCACAAATAATTATTTATCCCAAATAATTCACAAAATCATATACATAAAATTATTCAACAAATTAAACCTAAAAAAATGCATCAAATAATTAAATCAAACAGTTATCATAACAGATCAATATATATACAATCAAATATAACATAATTCAGTACCGATCTGTTACAGATCCAATTCAAAACCCTAAAAATAATACTAAAAACTCACCAAAATGGAAAAAAAAACTACACAGTCACCAATACCAGACACGTTTATTCAATTCGATCAATCGATTCTGTATTATAATAAAAAAGAATAAGAAACGAGAGTTGAATTTTTTGTATAAAACGACGGCGTTTGGGATATAAGATGAGTTGATTGATGGTAGAGTTTTATTTATTTATATGTGAAAGCGTTGTTTTTGCCTGACGGAAAAAGAACGGATGAGAGAGAAACGACGGCGTTGGGTTGAAAATTAAAGGGTTCTTGTGGTGGAGGTGTGAAACGGTGTCGTTTGGGGTGTGGATTGGGCCACAAATAATTTAACGAATAGTAAACATATTTTTTAGACGAAAAACAAAAAATTCTTAGTGCCACAAATAATTATTTATCCCAAATAATTCACAAAATCATATACATAAAATTATTCAACAAATTAAACCTAAAAAAATGCATCAAATAATTAAATCAAACAGTTATCATAACAGATCAATATATATACAATCAAATATAACATAATTCAGTACCAGTGTGTTACAGATCCAATTCAAAACCCTAAAAATAATACTAAAAACTCACCAAAATGGAAAAAAAAATCTACACAGTCACCAATACCAGACACGTTTATTCAATTCGATCAATCGATTCTGTATTATAATAAAAAAGAATAAGAAACGAGAGTTGAATTTTTTGTATAAAACGACGGCGTTTGGGATATAAGATGAGTTGATTGATGGTAGGGTTTTATTTATTTATATGTGAAAGCGTTGTTTTTGCGTGACGGAAAAGGAACGGATGAGAGAGAAACGACGGCGTTAGGTTGAAAATTAAAGGGTTCTTGTGGTGGATGTGTGAAACGGTGTCGTTTGGGGTGTGGATTAGGCCACAAATAATTTAACGAACAGTAAACCTATTTTTTAGACGAAAAACAAAAAATTCTTTGTGTCACAAATAATTATTTATCCCAAATAATTCACAAAATCATATACATAAAATTATTCAACAAATTAAACCTAAAAAAGTGCATCAAATAATTAAATCAAACAGTTATCATAACAGATCAATATATATACAATCAAATATAACATAATTCAGTACCGGTCTGTTACAGATCCAATTCAAAACCCTAAAAATAATAATAAAAACTCACCAAAAGGGAAGAAAAAAAACTATACAGTCACCAAAACCAGACACGTTTATTCAATTCGATCAATCGATTCTGTATTATAATAAAAAAGAATAAGAAACGAGAGTTGAATTTTTTGTATAAAACGACGGCGTTTGGGATATAAGATGAGTTGATTGATGGTAGGGTTTTATTTATTTATATGTGAAAGCGTTGTTTTTGCGTGACGGAAAAGGAACGGATGAGAGAGAAACGACGGCGTTGGGTTGAAAATTAAAGGGTTCTTGTGGTGGAGGTGTGAAACGGTGTCGTTTGGGGTGTGGATTGGGCCACGAATAATTTAACGAACAGTAAACCTATTTTTTAGACGAAAAACAAAAAATTCTTAGTGCCACAAATAATTATTTATCCCAAATATTTCACAAAATCATATACATAAAATTATTCAACAAAGTAAACCTAAAAAAATGCATCAAATAATTAAATCAAACAGTTATCATAACAGATCAATATATATACAATCAAATATAACATAATTCAGTACCGATCTGTTACAGATCCAATTCAAAACACTAAAAATAATAATAAAAACTCCCCAAAAGGGAAGAAAAAAATCTGCACAGTCACCAAAACCAGACACGTTTATTCAATTCGATCAATCGATTCTGTATTATAATAAAAAAGAATAAGAAACGATAGTTGAATTTTTTGTATAAAACGACGGCGTTTGGGATATAAGATGAGTTGATTGATGGTAGGGTTTTATTTATTTATATGTGAAAGCGTTGTTTTTGCGTGACGGAAAAGGAACGGATGAGAGAGAAACGACGGCGTTGGGTTGAAAATTAAAGGGTTCTTGTGGTGGAGGTGTGAAACGGTGTCGTTTGGGGTGTGGATTGGGCCACAAATAATTTAACGAACAGTAAACCTATTTTTTAGACGAAAAACAAAAAATTCTGAGTGCCACAAATAATTATTTATCCCAAATAATTCACAAAATCATATACATAAAATTATTCAACAAATTAAACCTAAAAAAATGCATCAAATAATTAAATCAAACAGTTATCATAACAGATCAATATATATACAATCAAATATAACATAATTCAGTACCGATCTGTTACAGATCCAATTCAAAACCCTAAAAATAATAATAAAAACTCACCAAAAGGGAAGAAAAAAACTATACAGTCACCAAAACCAGACACGTTTATTCAATTCGATCAATCGATTCTGTATTATAATAAAAAAGAATAAGAAACGAGAGTTGAATTTTTTGTATAAAACGATGGCGTTTGGGATATAAGATGAGTTGATTGATGGTATGGTTTTATTTATTTATTTGGGAAAGCGTTATTTTTGCGTGACGGAAAAGGAACGGATGAGAGAGAAACGACGGCGTAGGGTTGAAAATTAAAGGGTTCTTGTGGTGGAGGTGTGAAACGGTGTCGTTTGGGGTGTGGATTGGGCCACAAATAATTTAACGAACAGTAAACCTATTTTTTAGACGAAAAACAAAAAATTCTTAGTGCCACAAATAATTATTTATCCCAAATAATTCAATAATTCACAAAATCATATACATAAAATTATTCAACAAATTAAACCTAAAAAAGTGCATCAAATAATTAAATCAAACAATTATCATAACAGATCAATATATATACAATCAAATATAACATAATTCAGTACCAGTCTGTTACAGATCCAATTCAAAACCCTAAATATAATAATAAAAACTCACCAAAAGGGAATAAAAAAAACTATACAGTCACCAAAACCAGACACGTTTATTCAATTCGATCAATCGATTCTGTATTATAATAAAAAAGAATAAGAAACGAGAGTTGATTTTTTTGTATAAAACGACGGCGTTTGGGATATAAGATGAGTTGATTGATGGTAGGGTTTTATTTATTTATATGGGAAAGCGTTATTTTTGCGTGACGGAAAAGGAACGGATGAGAGAGAAACGACGGCGTTGGGTTGAAAATTAAAGGGTTCTTGTGGTGGAGGTGTGAAACGGTGTCGTTTGGGGTGTGGATTGGGCCACAAATAATTTAACGAACAGTAAACCTATTTTTTAGACGAAAAACAAAAAATTCTTAGTGCCACAAATAATTATTTATCCCAAATAATTCACAAAATCATATACATAAAATTATTCAACAAATTAAACCTAAAAAAATGCATCAAATAATTAAATCAAACAGTTATCATAACAGATCAATATATATACAATCAAATATAACATAATTCAGTACCGATCTATTACAGATCCAATTCAAAACCCTAAAAATAATAATAAAAACTCACCAAAAGGGAAGAAAATAAACTATACAGTCACCAAAACCAGACACGTTTATTCAATTCGATCAATCGATTCTGTATTATAATAAAAAAGAATAAGAAAACAGAGTTGAATTTTTTATATAAAACGATGGCGTTTGGGATATAAGATGAGTTGATTGATGGTAGGGTTTTATTTATTTATATGTGAAAGCGTTGTTTTTGCGTGACGGAAAAGGAACGGATGAGAGAGAAACGACGGCGTAAGGTTGAAAATTAAAGGGTTCTTGTGGTGGAGGTGTGAAACGGTGTCGTTTGGGGTGTGGATTGGGCCACGAATAATTTAACGAACAGTAAACCTATTTTTTAGACGAAAAACAAAAATTCTTAGTGCCACAAATAATCATTTATCCCAAATAATTCACAAAATCATATACATAAAATTATTCAACAAAGTAAACCTAAAAAAATGCATCAAATAATTAAATCAAACAGTTATCATAACATATCAATATATATACAATAAAATATAACATAATTCAGTACCGATCTGTTACAGATCCAATTCAAAACACTAAAAATAATAATAAAAACTCACCAAAAGGGAAGAAAAAAATCTGCACAGTCACCAAAACCAGACACGTTTATTCAATTCGATCAATCGATTCTGTATTATAATAAAAAAGAATAAGAAACGGAGAGTTGAATTTTTTGTATAAAACGACGGCGTTTGGGATATAAGATGAGTTGATTGATGGTAGGGTTTTATTTATTTATATGTGAAAGCGTTGTTTCTGCGTGACGGAAAAGGAACGGATGAGAGAAAAACGACGGCGTTGGGTTGAAAATTAAAGGGTTCTTGTGGTGGAGGTGTGAAACGGTGTCGTTTGGGGTGTGGATTGAGCCACAAATAATTTAACGAATAGTAAACCTATTTTTTAGACGAAAAACAAAAAATTCTTAGTTCCACAAATAATTATTTATCCCAAATAATTCACAAAATCATATACATAAAATTATTCAACAAATTAAACCTAAAAAAATGCATCAAATAATTAAATCAAACAGTTATCATAACAGATCAATATATATACAATCAAATATAACATAATTCAGTACCGATCTGTTACAGATCCAATTCAAAACCCTAAAAATAATAATAAAAACTCACCAAAAGGGAAGAAAATAAACTATACAGTCACCAAAACCAGACACGTTTATTCAATTCGATCAATCGATTCTGTATTATAATAAAAAAGAATAAGAAACGAGAGTTGAATTTTTTGTATAAAACGATGGCGTTTGGGATATAAGATGAGTTGATTGATGGTAGGGTTTTATTTATTTATATTGGAAAGCTTTATTTTTGCGTGACGGAAAAGGAACGGATGAGAGAGAAACGACGTCGTAGGGTTGAAAATTAAAGGGTTCTTGTGGTGGAGGTGTGAAACGGTGTCGTTTGGGGTGTGGATTGGGCCACAAATAATTTAACGAACAGTAAACCTATTTTTTAGACGAAAAACAAAAAATTCTTAGTGCCACAAATAATTATTTATCCCAAATAATTCACAAAATCATATACATAAAATTATTCAACAAATTAAACCTAAAAAAGTGCATCAAATAATTAAATCAAACAGTTATCATAACAGATCAATATATATACAATCAAATATAACATAATTCAGTACCAGTCTGTTACAGATCCAATTCAAAACCCTAAATATAATAATAAAAACTCACCAAAAGGGAATAAAAAAAAACTATACAGTCACCAAAACCAGACACGTTTATTCAATTCGATCAATCGATTCTGTATTATAATAAAAAAGAATAAGAAACGAGAGTTGAATTTTTTGTATAAAACGACGGCGTTTGGGATATAAGATGAGTTGATTGATGGTACGGTTTTATTTATTTATATGTGAAAGCGTTGTTTTTGCCTGACGGAAAAAGAACGGATGAGAGAGAAACGACGGCGTTGGGTTGAAAATTAAAGGGTTCTTGTGGTGGAGGTGTGAAACGGTGTCGTTTGGGGTGTGGATTGGGCCACAAATAATTTAACGAATAGTAAACATATTTTTTAGACGAAAAACAAAAAATTCTTAGGGCCACAAATAATTATTTATCCCAAATAATTCACAAAATCATATACATAAAATTATTCAACAAATTAAACCTAAAAAGGTGCATCAAATAATTAAATCAAACAGTTATCATAACAGATCAATATATATACAATCAAATATAACATAATTCAGTACCGATCTGTTACAGATCCAATTCAAAACCCTAAAAATAATAATAAAAACTCACCAAAAGGGAATAAAAAAAACTATACAGTCACCAAACCAGACACGTTTATTCAATTCGATCAATCGATTCTGTATTATAATAAAAAAGAATAAGAAACGAGAGTTGAATTTTTTGTATAAAACGACGGCGTTTGGGATATAAGATGAGTTGATTGATGGTACGGTTTTATTTATTTATATGTGAAAGCGTTGTTTTTGCCTGACGGAAAAAGAACGGATGAGAGAGAAACGACGGCGTTGGGTTGAAAATTAAAGGGTTCTTGTGGTGGAGGTGTGAAACGGTGTCGTTTGGGGTGTGGATTGGGCCACAAATAATTTAACGAATAGTAAACATATTTTTTAGACGAAAAACAAAAAATTCTTAGGGCCACAAATAATTATTTATCCCAAATAATTCACAAAATCATATACATAAAATTATTCAACAAATTAAACCTAAAAAGGTGCATCAAATAATTAAATCAAACAGTTATCATAACAGATCAATATATATACAATCAAATATAACATAATTCAGTACCGATCTGTTACAGATCCAATTCAAAACCCTAAAAATAATAATAAAAACTCACCAAAAGGGAATAAAAAAAACTATACAGTCACCAAACCAGACACGTTTATTCAATTCGATCAATCGATTCTGTATTATAATAAAAAAGAATAAGAAACGAGAGTTGAATTTTTTGTATAAAACGACGGCGTTTGGGATATAAGATGAGTTGATTGATGGTACGGTTTTATTTATTTATATGTGAAAGCGTTGTTTTTGCCTGACGGAAAAAGAACGGATGAGAGAGAAACGACGGCGTAGGGTTGAAAATTAAAGGGTTCTTGTGGTGGAGGTGTGAAACGGTGTCGTTTGGGGTGTGGATTGGGCCACGAATAATTTAACGAACAGTAAACCTATTTTTTAGACGAAAAACAAAAAATTCTTAGTGCCACAAATAATCATTTATCCCAAATAATTCACAAAATCATATACATAAAATTATTCAACAAAGTAAACCTAAAAAAATGCATCAAATAATTAAATCAAACAGTTATCATAACATATCAATATATATACAATAAAATATACCATAATTCAGTACCGATCTGTTACAGATCCAATTCAAAACACTAAAAATAATAATAAAAACTCACCAAAAGGGAAGAAAAAAATCTGCACAGTCACCAAAACCAGACACGTTTATTCAATTCGATCAATCGATTCTGTATTATAATAAAAAAGAATAAGAAACAGAGAGTTGAATTTTTTGTATAAAACGACGGCGTTTGGGATATAAGATGAGTTGATTGATGGTAGGGTTTTATTTATTTATATGTGAAAGCGTTGTTTCTGCGTGACGGAAAAGGAACGGATGAGAGAAAAACGACGGCGTTGGGTTGAAAATTAAAGGGTTCTTGTGGTGGAGGTGTGAAACGGTGTCGTTTGGGGTGTGGATTGAGCCACAAATAATTTAACGAATAGTAAACCTATTTTTTAGACGAAAAACAAAAAATTCTTAGTTCCACAAATAATTATTTATCCCAAATAATTCACAAAATCATATACATAAAAATATTCAACAAATTAAACCTAAAAAAATGCATCAAATAATTAAATCAAACAGTTATCATAACAGATCAATATATATACAATCAAATATAACAAAATTCAGTACCGATCTGTTACATATCCAATTCAAAACCCTAAAAATAATAATAAAAACTCACCAAAAGGGAAGAAAATAAACTATACAGTCACCAAAACCAGACACGTTTATTCAATTCGATCAATCGATTCTGTATTATAATAAAAAAGAATAAGAAACGAGAGTTGAATTTTTTGTATAAAACGATGGCGTTTGGGATATAAGATGAGTTGATTGATGGTAGGGTTTTATCTATTTATATGGGAAAGCTTTATTTTTGCGTGACGGAAAAAGAACGGATGAGAGAGAAACGACGGCGTAGGGTTGAAAATTAAAGGGTTCTTGTGGTGGAGGTGTGAAACGGTGTCGTTTGAGGTGTGGATTGGGCCACAAATAATTTAACGAACAGTAAACCTATTTTTTAGACGAAAAACAAAAAATTCTTAGTGCCACAAATAATTATTTATCCCAAATAATTCACAAAATCATATACATAAAATTATTCAACAAATTAAACCTAAAAAAGTACATCAAATAATTAAATCAAACAGTTATCATAACAGATCAATATATATACAATCAAATATAACATAATTCAGTACTAGTCTGTTACAGATCCAATTCAAAACCCTAAAAATAATAATAAAAACTCACCAAAAGGGAATAAAAAAAACTATACAGTCAGCAAAACCAGACACGTTTATTCAATTCGATCAATCGATTCTGTATTATAATAAAAAAGAATAAGAAACGAGAGTTGAATTTTTTGTATAAAACGACGGCGTTTGGGATATAAGATGAGTTGATTGATGGTAGGGTTTTATTTATTTATATGTGAAAGCGTTGTTTTTGCGTGACGGAAAAGGAACGGATGAGAGAGAAACGACGGCGTAGGGTTGAAAATTAAAGGGTTCTTGTGGTGGAGGTGTGAAACGGTGTCGTTTGAGGTGTGGATTGGGCCACAAATAATTTAACGAACAGTAAACCTATTTTTTAGACGAAAAACAAAAAATTCTTAGTGCCACAAATAATTATTTATCCCAAATAATTCACAAAATCATATACATAAAATTATTCAACAAATTAAACCTAAAAAAGTACATCAAATAATTAAATCAAACAGTTATCATAACAGATCAATATATATACAATCAAATATAACATAATTCAGTACCAGTCTGTTACAGATCCAATTCAAAACCCTAAAAATAATAATAAAAACTCACCAAAAGGGAATAAAAAAAACTATACAGTCAGCAAAACCAGACACGTTTATTCAATTCGATCAATCGATTCTGTATTATAATAAAAAAGAATAAGAAACGAGAGTTGAATTTTTTGTATAAAACGACGGCGTTTGGGATATAAGATGAGTTGATTGATGGTAGGGTTTTATTTATTTATATGTGAAAGCGTTGTTTTTGCGTGACGGAAAAGGAACGGATGAGAGAGAAACGACGGCGTTGGGTTGAAAATTAAAGGGTTCTTGTGGTGGAGGTGTGAAACGGTGTCGTTTGGGGTGTGGATTGGGCCACAAATAATTTAACGAATAGTAAACCTATTTTTTAGACGAAAAACAAAAAATTCTTAGTGCCACAAATAATTATTTATCCCAAATAATTCACAAAATCATATACATAAAATTATTCAACAAATTAAACCTAAAAAAATGCATCAAATAATTAAATCAAACAATTATCATAACAGATCAATATATATACAATCAAATATAACATAATTCAGTACCGATCTATTACAGATCCAATTCAAAACCCTAAAAATAATAATAAAAACTCACCAAAAGGGAAGAAAATAAACTATATAGTCACCAAAACCATACACGTTTATTAAATTCGATCAATCGATTCTGTATTATAATAAAAAAGAATAAGAAACCAGAGTTGAATTTTTTGTATAAAATGATGGCGTTTGGGATATAAGATGAGTTGATTGATGGTAGGGTTTTATTTATTTATATGTGAAAGCGTTGTTTTTGCGTGACGGAAAAGGAACGGATGAGAGAGAAACGACGGGGTAGGGTTGAAAATTAAAGGGTTCTTGTGGTGGAGGTGTGAAACGGTGTCGTTTGGGGTGTGGATTGGGCCACGAATAATTTAACGAACAGTAAACCTATTTTTTAGACGAAAAACAAATAATTCTTTGTGCCACAAATAATCATTTATCCCAAATAATTCACAAAATCATATACATAAAATTATTCAACAAAGTAAACCTAAAAAAATGCATCAAATAATTAAATAAAACAGTTATCATAACATATCAATATATATACAATAAAATATAACTTAATTGAGTACCGATCTGTTACAGATCCAATTCAAAACACTAAAAATAATAATAAAAACTCACCAAAAGGGAAGAAAAAAATCTGCACAGTCACTAAAACCAGACACGTTTATTCAATTCGATCAATCGATTATGTATTATAATAAAAAAGAATAAGAAACGAGAGTTGAATTTTTTGTATAAAACGACGGCGTTTGGGATATAAGATGAGTTGATTGATGGTAGGGTTTTATTTATTTATATGTGAAAGCGTTGTTTTTGCGTGACGGAAAAGGAACGGATGAGAGAGAAACGACGGCGTTGGGTTGAAAATTAAAGGGTTCTTGTGGTGGAGGTGTGAAACGGTGTCGTTTGGGGTGTGGATTGAGCCACAAATAATTTAACGAATAGTAAACCTATTTTTTAGACGAAAAACAAAAAATTCTTAGTGCGACAAATAATTATTTATCCCAAATAATTCACAAAATCATATACATAAAATTATTCAACAAATTAAACCTAAAAAAATGCATCAAATAATTAAATAAAACAGTTATCATAACATATCAATATATATACAATAAAATATAACTTAATTGAGTACCGATCTGTTACAGATCCAATTCAAAACACTAAAAATAATAATAAAAACTCACCAAAAGGGAAGAAAAAAATCTGCACAGTCACTAAAACCAGACACGTTTATTCAATTCGATCAATCGATTATGTATTATAATAAAAAAGAATAAGAAACGAGAGTTGAATTTTTTGTATAAAACGATGGCGTTTGGGATATAAGATGAGTTGATTGATGGTAGGGTTTTATTTATTTATATGGCAAAGTGTTATTTTTGCGTGACGGAAAAGGAACGGATGAGAGAGAAACGACGGTGTAGGGTTGAAAATTAAAGGGTTCTTGTGGTGGAGGTGTGAAACGGTGTCGTTTGGGGTGTGGATTGGGCCACAAATAATTTAACGAACAGTAAACCTATATTTTAGACGAAAAACAAAAAATTCTTAGTGCCACAAATATTTATTTATCCCAAATAATTCACCAAAATCATATACATAAAATTATTCAACATAGTAAACCTAAAAAAATGCATCAAATAATTAAATCAAACAGTTATCATAACAGATCAATATATATACAATCAAATATAACATAATTCAGTACCGATCTGTTACAGATCCAATTCAAAACCCTACAAATAATAATAAAAACTCACCAAAAGGGGAAAAAAAAATCTACACAGTCACCAATACGAGACACGTTTATTCAATTCGATCAATCGATTCTGTATTATAATAAAAAAGAATAAGAAACGAGAGTTGAATTTTTTGTATAAAACGACGGCGTTTGAGATATAAGATGAGTTGATTGATTGTAGGGTTTTATTTATTTATATGTGAAAGCGTTGTTTTTGCGTGACGGAAAAGGAACGGATGAGAGAGAAACGACGGCGTTGGGTTGAAAATTAAAGGGTTCTTGTGGTGGAGGTGCGAAACGGTGTCGTTTGGGGTGTGGATTGGGCCACAAATAATTTAACAAATAGTAAACCTATTTTTTAGACGAAAAACAAAAAATTCTTAGTGCCACAAATAATTATTTATCCCAAATAATTCACAAAATCATATACATAAACTTATTCAACAAATTAAACCTAAAAAAATGCATCAAATAATTAAATCAAACAGTTATCATAACATATCAATATATATACAATCAAATATAACATAATTCAGTACCGATCTGTTACAAATCCAATTCAAAACCCTAAAAATAATACTAAAAACTCACCAAAATGGAAAAAAAAAATCTACACAGTCACCAATACCAGACACGTTTATTCAATTTGATCAATCGATTATGTATTATAATAAAAAAGAATAAGAAACGAGAGTTGAATTTTTTGTATAAAACGACGGCGTTTGGGATATAAGATGAGTTGATTGATGGTAGGGTTTTATTTATTTATATGTGAAAGCGTTGTTTTTGCGTGACGGAAAAGGAACGGATGAGAGAGAAACGACGGCGTTGGGTTGAAAATTAAAGGGTTCTTGTGGTGGACGTGTGAAACAGTGTCGTTTGGGTTGTGGATTGGGCCACAAATAATTTAACGAATAGTAAACATATTTTTTAGACGAAAAACAAAAAATTCTTAGTGCCACAAATAATTATTTATCCCAAATAATTCCTAAAATCATATACATAAAATTATTCAACAAATTAAACCTAAAAAAATGCATCAAATAATTAAATCAAACAGTTATCATAACAGATCAATATATATACAATCAAATATAACATAATTCAGTACCGATCTGTTACAGATCCAATTCAAAACCCTAAAAATAATAATAAAAACTCACCAAAAGGGAAAAAAAAATCTACACAGTCAACAATACCAGACACGTTTATTCAATTCGATCAATCGATTCTGTATTATAATAAAAAAGAATAAGAAACGAGAGTTGAATTTTTTGTATAAAACGACGGCGTTTGGGATATAAGATGAGTTGATTGATGGTAGGGTTTTATTTATTTATATGTGAAAGCGTTGTTTTTGCGTGACGGAAAAGGAACGGATGAGAGAGAAACGACGGCGTTCGGTTGAAAATTAATGGGTTCTTGTGGTGGAGGTGTGAAACGGTGTCGTTTGGGGTGTGGATTGGGCCACAAATAATTTAACGAACAGTAAACCTATTTTTTAGACGAAAAACAAAAAATTCTTAGTGTCACAAATAATTATTTATCCCAAATAATTCACAAAATCATATACATAAAATTATTCAACAAATTAAACCTAAAAAAGTGCATCAAATAAATAAATCAAACAGTTATCATAACAGATCAATATATATACAATCAAATATAACATAATTCAGTACCGATCTGTTACAGATCCAATTCAAAACCCTAAAAATAATAATAAAAACTCACCAAAAGGGAAGAAAATAAACTATACAGTCACCAAAACCAGACACGTTTATTCAATTCGATCAATCGATTCTGTATTATAACAAAAACGAATAAGAAACCAGAGTTGAATTTTTTGTATAAAACGATGGCGTTTGGGATATAAAATGAGTTGATTGATGGTAGGGTTTTATTTATTTATATGTGAAAGCGTTGTTTTTGCGTGACGGAAAAGGAACGGATGAGAGAGAAACGACGGCGTAGGGTTGAAAATTAAAGGGTTCTTGTGGTGGAGGTGTGAAACGGTGTCGTTTGGGGTGTGGATTGGGCCACGAATAATTTAACGAACAATAAACCTATTTTTTAGACGGAAAACAAAAAATTCTTAGTGCCACAAATAATCATTTATCCCAAATAATTCACAAAATCATATACATAAAATTATTCAACAAAGTAAACCTAAAAAAATGTATCAAATAATTAAATCAAACAGTTATCATAACAGATCAATATAAATACAATCAAATATAACATAATTCAGTACCTATCTGTTACAGATCCAATTCAAAACACATAAAAAAATAATAAAAACTCACCAAAAGGGAAGAAAAAAATCTGCACATTCACCAAAACCAGACACGTTTATTCAATTCGATCAATCGATTCTGTATTATAATAAAAAAGAATAAGAAACGAGAGTTGAATTTTTTGTATAAAACGACGGCGTTTGGGATATAAGATGCGTTGATTGATGGTAGGGTTTTATTTATTTATATGTGAAAGCGTTGTTTTTGCGTGACGGAAAAGGAACGGATGAGAGAGAAACGACGGCGTTGGGTTGAAAATTAAAGGGTTCTTGTGGTGGAGGTGTGAAACGGTGTCGTTTGGGGTGTGGATTGGGCCACAAATAATTTAACGAATAGTAAACCTATTTTTTAGACGAAAAACAAAAAATTCTTAGTGCCACAAATAATTATTTATCCCAAATAATTCACAAAATCATATACATAAAATTATTCAACAAATTAAACCTAAAAAAATGCATCAAATAATTAAATCAAACGGTTATCATAACAGATCAATATATATACAATCAAATATAACATAATTCAGTACCGATCTATTACAGATCCAATTCAAAACCCTAAAAATAATAATAAAAACTCACCAAAAGGGAAGAAAATAAACTATACAGTCACCAAAACCAGACACGTTTATTCAATTCGATCAATCGATTCTGTATTATAATAAAAAAGAATAAGAAACCAGAGTTGAATTTTTTGTATAAAACGATGGCGTTTGGGATATAAGATGAGTTGATTGATGGTAGGGTTTTATTTATTTATAAGTGAAAGCGTTGTTTTTGCGTGACGGAAAAGGAACGGATGAGAGAGAAACGACGGCGTAGGGTTGAAAATTAAAGGGTTCTTGTGGTGGAGGTGTGAAACGGTGTCGTTTGGGGTGTGGATTGGGCCACGAATAATTTAACGAACAGTAAACCTATTTTTTAGACGAAAAACAAAAAATTCTTAGTGCCACAAATAATCATTTATCCCAAATAATTCACAAAATCATATACATAAAATTATTCAACA
The DNA here is from genome assembly GCA_019973895.1 of Chrysanthemum seticuspe. NCBI lineage: Eukaryota > Viridiplantae > Streptophyta > Magnoliopsida > Asterales > Asteraceae > Chrysanthemum > Chrysanthemum seticuspe. The sequence goes on along the minus strand of BPTQ01000007.1, from coordinate 28,244,514 downwards.
AAGTAAACCTAAAAAAATGCATCAAATAATTAAATCAAACAGTTATCATAACATATCAATATATATACAATAAAATATAACATAATTCAGTACCGATCTGTTACAGATCCAATTCAAAACACTAAAAATAATAATAAAAACTCACCAAAAGGGAAGAAAAAAATCTGCACAGTCACCAAAACCAGACACGTTTATTCAATTCGATCAATCGATTCTGTATTATAATAAAAAAGAATAAGAAACGGAGAGTTGAATTTTTTGTATAAAACGACGGCGTTTGGGATATAAGATGAGTTGATTGATGGTAGGGTTTTATTTATTTATATGTGAAAGCGTTGTTTCTGCGTGACGGAAAAGGAACGGATGAGAGAAAAACGACGGCGTTGGGTTGAAAATTAAAGGGTTCTTGTGGTGGAGGTGTGAAACGGTGTCGTTTGGGGTGTGGATTGAGCCACAAATAATTTAACGAATAGTAAACCTATTTTTTAGACGAAAAACAAAAAATTCTTAGTGCCACAAATAATTATTTATCCCAAATAATTCACAAAATCATATACATAAAATTATTCAACAAATTAAACCTAAAAAAATGCATCAAATAATTAAATCAAACAGTTATCATAACAGATCAATATATATACAATCAAATATAACATAATTCAGTACCGATCTGTTACAGATCCAATTCAGAACCCTAAGAATAATAATAAAAACTCACCAAAAGGGAAGAAAAAAACTATACAGTCACCAAAACCAGACACGTTTATTCAATTCGATCAATCGATTCTGTATTATAATAAAAAAGAATAAGAAACGAGAGTTGAATTTTTTGTATAAAACGATGGCGTTTGGGATATGGCAGAGTTTTATTTATTTATATGGGAAAGCGTTATTTTTGCGTGACGGAAAAGGAACGGATGAGAGAGAAACGACGGCGTAGGGTTAAAAATTAAGGGTTCTTGTGGTGGAGGTGTGAAACAGTGTCGTTTGGGGTGTGGATTGGGCCACAAATAATTTAACGAACAGTAAACCTATTTTTTAGACGAAAAACAAAAAATTCTTAGTGCCACAAATAATTATTTATCCCAAATAATTCACAAAATCATATATACATAAAATTATTCAACAAATTAAACCTAAAAAAGTGCATCAAATATTTAAATCAAACAGTTATCATAACAGATCAATATATATACAATCAAATATAACATAATTCAGTACCAGTCTGTTACAGATCCAATTCAAAACCCTAAAAATAATAATAAAAACTCACCAAAAGGGAATAAAAAAAACTATACAGTCACCAAAACCAGACACGTTTATTCAATTCGATCAATCGATTCTGTATTATAATAAAAAAGAATAAGAAACGAGAGTTGAATTTTTTGTATAAAACGACGGCGTTTGGGATATAAGATGAGTTGATTGATGGTAGGGTTTTATTTTTTATATGTGAAAGCGTTGTTTTTGCGTGACGGAAAAGGAACGGATGAGAGAGAAACGACGGCGTTGGGTTGAAAATTAAAGGGTTCTTGTGGTGGAGGTGTGAAACGGTGTCGTTTGGGGTGTGGATTGGGCCACAAATAATTTAACGAATAGTAAACCTATTTTTTAGACGAAAAACAAAAAATTCTTAGTGCCACAAATAATTATTTATCCCAAATAATTCACAAAATCATATACATAAAATTATTCAACAAATTAAACCTAAAAAAATGCATCAAATAATTAAATCAAACAGTTATCATAACAGATCAATATATATACAATCAAATATAACATAATTCAGTACCGATCTATTACAGATCCAATTCAAAACCCTAAAAATAATAATAAAAACTCACCAAAACGGAAGAAAATAAACTATACAGTCACCAAAACCAGACACGTTTATTCAATTCGATCAATCGATTCTGTATTATAATAAAAAAGAATAAGAAACCAGAGTTGAATTTTTTGTATAAAACGATGGCGTTTGGGATATAAGATGAGTTGATTGATGGTAGGGTTTTATTTATTTATATGTGAAAGCGTTGTTTTTGCGTGACGGAAAAGGAACGGATGAGAGAGAAACGACGGCGTAGGGTTGAAAATTAAAGGGTTCTTGTGGTGGAGGTGTGAAACGGTGTCGTTTGGGGTGTGGATTGGGCCACGAATAATTTAACGAACAGTAAACCTATTTTTTAGACGAAAAACAAAAAATTCTTAGTGCCACAAATAATCATTTATCCCAAATAATTCACAAAATCATATACATAAAATTATTCAACAAAGTAAACCTAAAAAAATGCATCAAATAATTAAATCAAACAGTTATCATAACATATCAATATATATACAATAAAATATAACATAATTCAGTACCGATCTGTTACAGATCCAATTCAAAACACTAAAAATAATAATAAAAACTCACCAAAAGGGAAGAAAAAAATCTGCACAGTCACCAAAACCAGACACGTTTATTCAATTTGATCAATCGATTCTGTATTATAATAAAAAAGAATAAGAAACGAGAGTTGAATTTTTTGTATAAAACGACGGCGTTTGGGATATAAGATGAGTTGATTGATGGTAGGGTTTTATTTATTTATATGTGAAAGCATTGTTTTTGCGTGACAGAAAAGGAATGGATGAGAGAGAAACAACGGCGTTGGGTTGAAAATTAAAGGGTTCTTGTGGTGGAGGTGTGAAACGGTGTCGTTTGGGGTGTGGATTGGGCCGTTGCGTAACGTTTACTTTTTTAGATTATCAATACGACGGCGTTTTATTGTTTTTGTTTTTTATTTTTTTCATTTTAGTGATTTGGTTGGGATTTTTGTGTTTAAAATTTGTGTTTATAAATCTTTTTTCTTTTTGGTAATAACGTTTTATTACTTTTTGGCAGGTTTAAACTCATCGTCACATAAACTTAAACCGGATAAAGTCTTTTTTTTTAGAATGTTTGTGTGGCCACTTCAGGATTTGTTTATAAATATTTTTAACTTTCATGATTCCTCCCCACTAAAAATAGAACAATTTCGAACCTAAACAAAATTACAAAATTGGGCGTATCCTAATGTTATTCTCTCTCTATGTTTTTTAGCAAACACCATCAACCCCATATTTTCAACTTGAATAGGTGAGCACATTAATTTGATTATAGAGTTTGAAACCACTAAAAATAGTAGCTCATGTTAACAGTTCTTATGATCCATGGCATGATCATGTTTATATCTACCTATTATATAAAAAAATTCCTAAACTACTGTGGAGCTCTAAAAAAAGACCACGTAAGCCGTGTGAAGCTCTAAAATAAAGCCACATAAGTCGTATCATGTCTTCAATTCTTTTCTTATAACCCATTTTCAAACACTTTTTTGTCAATTTGTTTCTCTCTCTAATCTCTAAGTGTGTTTCTCTTTCTAACATCTAACATCCAATCTTTTTAGGCACATTCAAATTGCTTTCAAAGCTTAAACTTGTAAGTTATTTAGTTTTTATTCATTTTCTTTGCATAATGAGTGGTCACTATTTTCACTAACTTTTTTTTTTTTTTTTTTTTTTTTTTTTTTTTTTTTTTAATTTTATTATTATTATAAGATTGACAATCAATCTGGTTTTGTGATGCGCTTATATGCTTATGATGTCAATAAGTTTACCTTTTGTAATTTTATTTTCAAGCGTCGGAAGTTGCGGTTACCAGCTTGGTAGAGCTATGGTATGGAGGCTAGATAATGAAGAAATCCAAGACTATATATGGTACATGAGTAAGTTTCGGTTTGCCAAAAACGTTGTCTCCACTATCAATATATGAAGTATAGTTAAATATTAGAATATTATGTTATATGTGGTATTCAGGTTTTAATTTATTTCATAATCACATTTTATATTAGCAATTAACAACTTATTTCGTAATTTTATTTTAGCTGCTATGAAAGAATTAACAACTTATTACTCCATATATTCAAAAATATGATGGCATAATCAGTAAGTATTATAAGATGGTGTAGTGCCTCGTGGTAATGGCCATCCCATCGTAAAGCAGAAGAACGTGATGGATGGTACCTATGACTATGAGTATGTATGTAGAGAATATGCACATACATGTATATATAATTTAAACTCAGGGTCGAATATACTTTTTTTTTCACATACAAATTTGCAAAGTTGGCGTATAGCCTCGTAGATGGAACCTAGCTTACTACTCGTAACTAATTTGTATGATGTTTTGTTATGCTACAACTTATGATAATGAGAATTTCTCTGCATTTATTATGTTGGTTACATGTTAAACTACTAAGATTATCACTATTTGTATTAAATGTTGTTTTTAAGTTACATGGATTGTGAAAAGTTATGAACATAATGTGAATTCTAGATTTTTAATGATTGTTAAATTGAATATTTTTTGACTGTTTTTGTTAAATGTTTAAAAGTATGCACAAAGTGTCATCCTTATTATTAGGGTCATTTCTAATGTTTTCAAAGGATGTGAAATACTTTTAATTGTCATGTGAAATGAATAGTAATGGTTAAAGAATGAGATGTCATTTTTGGTTCAAATAGAAATAGACATAAGGCTTCGGATGATGGGGTTGTTGATGACTTGCGTGATATAAGTAATAGGAGTATGAGCAATATGGCTGCTTTGATGGTGTGGTATGGTAATGTATATTTGTTGAAGTAATTAATACAAATTGGGTAAGAAACAATACATCTTAATTTTTTATGCATTACAATAATAATAGTAAGTTGTTTAAAAGTGTACTGAATATTTACTTGGTAAATGGCAAGATATACGATTGATCTGTGGCTTCCTTGTCTTATGGTATTGTTGTGCTAGAGACCTAGAGTGAAAAGTAAGAGTGTGTAGGCCATACGTGTAAGAAAGGGGTGGGTCATAGGAGTATGGGCAAAATCTATTTTGCTTGTGGAAGGATTGTCAAAAGAACTAACATGAGTGTTGAATTGATTCACAACGTAACTTGGTTTTCATGTATAGTGTTCATCAAACAACTATAACATTGTCATTTTCATTTTGACCCAAAATCGACTAGGTCAACCCTAATAACACCCCTATAATAACAAGTGACTTGATTTGTATATCATATTGTTAAATTTATGAAAAAAAATGTGAATTGATGTTCATTTTGTTATGTTACATTAATTTTTTTACAATATTGTCACAACATATCGTAATATATTCACGACAAGTGAAGTTCCTAAGACTATACGTGAAATGTTTTAAAAACATTTCATGTCAAGTTTCAGAAGGTTACATAGTTGAAGACTTAAAGCTTGTTTTGTAAGAGTAGATTGATAGATAAAGAAATAAAAGAAAAAGAAAAAACGGTGATCTTGACATGTATAGTCTTTTGGCAGTGCTAAGAGCATTGGGTATAGTAGCTATATCTCTAGCCAAAATGACTTGGACATGGTTTTGGCTATGCCAAATCTTAGCCATTATACCATCATGGCTACCACTTTCATTTTAGCCACTTCTCCAACACACAAAAGATAAAACATTTTCATTTATGATTTTCAACCATTTGTAAATAATAAAGGTGGGTAGGGCCCAAATGGTTGTGTTGAAGTTAGTTGTGAGAGAGAGATATTTTGAAGTTGGAGTGTTGAAAATGAGGTGACATGTGGTGGGGCCCAAATAGCTAAAAAATAGCAGTCATTCATATGTGCAAAAACACATATCATTTCTTTATCAAATATGACCCAAAATAACCAAAAAAGAGCCGTTTATTGCTAATATTCGTTGTTTTCTTGAGTTTGTGCTTGTGCAGGTACGGATATGTCAAAACACACAAAAAGAAGCCAAATCAGACGAAAATCCGAGCACGAGAGATAAAGAGTGCTTGAGCTGAGCCGGAAGGTCAAAATTGTGCATTTATGAAGATTTTACTTTCTGAAGATAATTTTTGGAAGATATGATCAAATTTGAAGAATTGTCAGAATCAGTCCCTGAACTTTGAGCATTTGGCAGAATATACCCCCGAAGTTTCAAAAGTTGCAAATTCAGCCCTTGGATTATTTGAGATGGCAAGAAAAGCCCTTGGATCACTTTTCAAAAATTACAGCCTTGGTCTCTTAAGTTTCAGTTTGTACATCTTTGGTCCTTAAAATGCTAAATGTATACATTTTTAATCAAAGTCCATCTCTTATACACTATCCTTTGGCCCAAATAATAAAACCAAGCCTGATCCACCAACTCTTTACCCGGCCCAAACCCGAAACCCTTATTACCCTTACACCCGGTCAAAAAAAAAAAAAAAAAAAACCCAAACACGCGCCATTTTTCCCCCCAAATCATTTACCCATTTCCCAGCTTAGAACCCTAAATTCACCCACGTTAAAATAAAACAAATTACCCTTTTACACACAATAATTACCCAATCATTAAGTGTTCTAGAAGCTCTGACATTCCCTGACACGTGCTGAAGATGCCACGGTGGCAATCCAAGTGACGTTTTTAAAGAAGCACATGATCCAAGGGCTGACAATGATTGGAAACAACTAGAAACGTATCTAAGGGCTGAAAGGACTCAAGAGAAAGCACAAGGCTCGTTTCCAGATCCTTCTATGAGCTCATTCGATTTCTATAAATACCCCTTTTGTATCACAGCTTAGGTCATGTAATCTCTGAGTAGTTTTCTTAATATTTTTAGCTTATTTCTTTCAAGTATTATTGTAATCCTTTTTAGCTTATTGTAATTTCATTTTGATTAATAGAATTCAGTTTTCATTTAAATCTCTCATTCTTAAGTTTTATTATGTTTTTAAATTTCTTATTAGCTTATTCAGTTTGAAATCACTTATTTCAGTTTATTCAATTGATGTTTTCAGTTTTCAGTTTCATTTAAAAAAAAAAAAAATTTCTCTTAAAAAAAATAGTAAAGTAGTGTTCAGCTCGATTTCAGTTATTAAAATTGTTTTGATAAGCTCTTATAAGCTCTCCTATAGCTTATTTATTGCTTATATAAGCTTCTACTCAGTTTTTACTCTTAAAACACTCTCAGTCAACAAAAGTCAACTGAAGTGCTTCATATGGATCTGGTTATGGAAACTGGTTGATTCAGAGCTGGATTTGGGTTAGATTTGGTTTAGAATAGTGGTATTTGGTTCTGATATAAGCTGCGTAGAAGCTGGACCACAAGTAAGTTGAATTACAGTCCATTTACTTAACTGTTTTGCTGAATAATTGTTCTTTTGCTGTAGCTCATTTTCTGTTAAGTAGATCATTATTTTAGTTGATAATTAGTCATTAGAACTTAGTTAGATTACTGTTATTAGGTATGATACAGATTAAGTAGTATAAACTGCTTATTAAAGTAGTGTTTGGATAAGATACTCATTTGAGTTTGAGGATAGATTATTGGATAAGATCAGTTGCTTAAGCCTTATTTAGGTGTATTAGACTCAAATCAGTCAACTAGTTGCACTCTATTTCACTTAAATTCAAAATTCACTTTAAATCTATCCTAGGAATAAATCAGTTAGAAAGTAACTAATCAAAAGCTTGATATAGGCTTGGATTTGGATATATTAGCTTATTTTAGATTCACTTTAGCTTATTTCATCAATCTCAGTTCATAAATTGGAATCAAATCTCAGTTTGGTCAAATACTCAGAACTGTCTCAAAAAGTTAAAAGTGATAAAGTCTTGTTTTCACAAAACTTTGTAGATTTTTAATAGTCTCATTTCTGGATCAAAATTGTTGAAACTTTGGGATTTGCAAGTTCAGTTGGTCTATTGTGTGAAACTGATTTTTGTGAAATTTTTCTAAAACTTTTAAAGCTTCAAATCAGCTTGTGTTTCGGACCTAAAATCCCCTGTGCACAAATTCAGCTTAAACTTAGTGTGCACAGGCATTTTGCAGAAGCTCTAGAAAGCTTATTATAGCTTCTCTAAGGCTAAATTTTGGTTTATAGACTCTTAGGTTGGTCTTCTAGAGGTTCACAATTATAGTTTTCCTGTAAGCTCTCTTGATAAGCCTGTGAATAAGCTGCAACATAAAGGGTAGGGGCTGTTTGGCCAAAAATCACTTTCAAGCTTTAAATCATAAACTGAGCTTGTGGCTTGTTAGGATTAGTTGGTATTAGTAAGAAATAGTTCATTTTAGTATAATTTAGCTTCTGTAAGAGTCTGGTAGCTTATAGTGCTTTTTAGCTTAAGTTTAGTAGCTTATTTTCAAGCAGTTTCACTACAGTTACATTTCCTCACACATAAGCATAGCTTTTTATATTTTTTTTATAGATTTAAAATATAATTCTAGAATTTCTTTGAATTTTTCAGATTTTTCCATTACTGTTTGCTATTTTTCCTATTTTAATTCAGTTTTTAGGACTTTTTAAATAACTTTTATTACAATTAAATCAGAAAATCTTCAAAAAAAATAAATTTTCTATTTTCATAGATTAAAATAAATACAAAAAGCAAAAAAATAATTTTTCTAGATTTTTCCTAGATTATTTTATAATTTTTAGCCATTTATTAGTTTTAAATAGTTTTTAAATTCGTTGAAAATAGAAAAATCATCAGAAAAATACAAAATTAGTTTTGAAAATTTTATTTAGTTATTTCAGATTTTTGAAAATTATTTTCATATTTTTCCCTTTAATTTTCATAATTTTTAGTATTTTAAATTAGTTTTAAAAGTTGAAAATTAGTTTTTAATCTGAATAAATTCCAGAAAAATCCTAAAAATTAGTTTTAATTTATAAATAGTTTTCAAATTGCATTTTTAGGGTAAAATTAATTTTAGGTCATTTTTAGAATATCGATTAGACGTAGTTGCATTTTATTTACGTTTCGTTTATTACATTTTAGTTAATTCTCGTAATTAGGATTTCCCGTAGATTAGATTCCCTTAATTACTTTCCCAATTCCCGTAGTTTTTAAAATCAAATTCAACAAATCAAAACATCGAGCATTAAAATTCCAAACCAAAAACGACGTTGGCAATTCACGCCTCGTTGGGAAACGATTCGGGTTGACTAACCCGTATCACGATCACACACGGGATTTGATTTAATATTCTTTTTCCTAAAGGAATTTTGAATCTATCTTCGTGATTATTTTTGATATCGGTATTGTAGTTTTATCCATACACAAATACCCCTAGACCTACACGAATCAGTCATCATACCTTATGTTCTAAAGGCCCAAATGGATTTATAATTATCTTCTTTATGTGATTCTAACGACCGTAGGTATCATAACACACATGGGGCGTTAATCACATCTGGCACCACGCTTATAACATGTTACCACACCGCCCCCACCAAATCCAACATCGTGAAGGCCCAAATTGGTATATCAACGTGCGTAAGTGAAGAGAAGAAATGATTTTTTTTTTCTTTTAATTGTTTTTTTTTGTTTTAATTGGTTTTTGTATTTTAATTGGGTATGATGGGTCACAAAAAAAGTGTTATGACTTGAGTTATTAATGAGGAGTTATTTTGATGTATGAGTGTTAAAAGAAAAATGTTAAAGTGACGTTAAGTGGCACATAAAAATGGATATTAACATGTTATGATATCTAAAACTTTAATACGTACTCGCACATAATTCAATAAGCTAAATTTTATGGTGATAATGGCTCAATGCTAGCAAAAGTATATTACTCAACAAAATGTTCATTTACATAATAAGAACAACATGTAGATCATGGTGATAATGACTCAATGCTAGCCAAAGTATATTACTCAACAAAACGTTCATTTACATAAGAGAGGTGATTTGCATACTCTCAAAAATGATTGGGACATTCCAATTTCAAGTGTTTGGACATTTATACCCTCACATTATTTTTAGTTATGTTTATGCTGTAAGGGTATAAATGTCCAAGCACTCAAATTTTGAGTGTCCCAATCATTTTTGAGAGTGTGCAAATTACCTCTCTTTACATAATAAGAACAACATGTAGATCAACTTGGGTCGTGCTTAGCACGGCAAAAAAATTCCTAGTATTTAGTTATGTGTTAATAGCCTACATGTGCATCTATCATGATTTGAGTGTTGAGGCGTGATCAAGGATCATTCGTCTTGCATTTCACGGTTTAGGTGAGTAAGGGATTTCAGTTAACATGTTTAGTAGATTAATCATGTTTTCAGTAAGAGGCAAAGAAGAAGTCTTTCCACTCAGTAAGGCGAAACTTAAGGGGTGAATACTGAGTCAAGAAGGAGATGGTGGATTCAGTAAGTGATGACAATAACTCACTGAATCCCTGAACTCCTCACCAACTACTTACATTGAAGACAAATTGAAGGAAATGAAGACTGAAGAATGAGCGGGATAAGTTTGAATCAGATAAGACGAAGTCCTTATAAACCAAAGTCAACTTTCCCTGAATGGCAAACTATCAGGCTCAGTGTCATCACTGACTTATGGAAAGCAGCCTTGTCTCTTACTTAATATAGTCATTGTAAACAGAGACAAAATACATCAGTATTTTGTCCTCTGTAAAATGTCAGTTTGTCACTTAGGATAAAGTTAATACTCATACTTGTATAAATAACATAAGAGATTGAGTGAAAGATTTAAGCTTGTGAATTGTAAAACACATACACACACAAGCCATCTTTCACTCATCCAAATACAACTCAGTCCCTGAGATAGCTCAGTGGTTCCATAGTAGTTGTGCTCAGACTTAGCCTGAGCTTAGTGAGGAGTACCAACCCCTTGTCATTTCAATCCCAAGTACTATTCCGCAAGTACTTGGGTAATGTATTCTTTTTGAATTATTTCTAATAAATAATATTATGTTGAAAATTTATCAGTGTGTTTTTACTTATGTCATTTCAGTCATTGATTCACTATTACTTTGTTTTTTAAATACTAGACTGTTTTTATACGATAGTGAATAGGGAACAACATCATCGATATTTGCCAGGAATATTGAGCAAATACTTGTATTATCACCACGGTAAACATGTGCCTAAACAATTGTGCAGACTGTGTCAATCTACTATCACAAGTTTGATGATAAAAGTAGAGGACTTGAACAAACCTCCTGCGAAGATCCTAAATTTATATACTGAGCTGAGGCAGCAGCAACTAGTGCAAGCTCACAAAGCTTTAGAGCGGAATGCAGATCCTTTAGATGCCCCCATTTAGGTTGACTTAGAAGACCTAAACAAAGCGGAACCATTTTCAATTTTAATAAGCCAAAAACATATATTAACACCCGCCATAAGTAAAGGTAATGGATATACATACTTGGATCTTACCATATTCATCAATTGGAGCATTATAATCATAACTAGTGACATAATTAGGACCTCTAGAAGTCCGGCCGAAATTTGTCCCGCCAAAAAACTAGTGCATATAGAAGAAAAAACAAAAGATTAATAGTTTAGTACTACTACCATTGACATGGAAAATGGTCATAAAAGAAATTTATCTCAGCCTGACTTAGAATTAAACATTCTAATAGTAATTAGAGATGGTAAAAGCGATATACAAGGGGACATGTGTCAGGTATGATAAAGTATAATAATTTTGGACGATGGATATTCAGTGCAGTGTTCCCTACCATATAATAATTCTGAAAGCTTCCCCCTCGTTGATAAAATCGAGCAACTGCAAATGCGAGGTCCTCCACAGGCCTATGAGGCAGTCTTCCTCCCTAAGTTGTATACCTTGCATATAGATGGGAAATATTAATAACATAACTGTTGGTATCTATTAGATACATTTAAAATGTGGCCATTCATACTCCTACTGCTTAACATGTCCAAACTTTGAGAAAGTAAACAAAAATATGTTAAGATTAATATACCATCAATCCTAATTTTCAGTCCACAGTACTGGTTTCTTGTTAGATTTTGGTTTGAAGCCGTCACAATAGTATCCATTGCAGTCATCTATCTGCGGGAAACAGGGGAAGAGACATTTAGAAAGCAAGATAAAATCAGATTGTTGTCATTATAGGTGGCAAAAAGGGCGGCCAACAAGTCAAAATGGGTAATTTTATGTACGGTTGTATTACCCAAAACACATATTTTTTTATTCGGAAATCATTAACTTTTTTTTTATAAATAACTTGTGTGTACATTTGATTACAAAAAATATATTATTTCATCCATAATCCAAAATTCGAAATTCATAGTCAACAAAGTAGGAAGGTACAATGTATTCTGGAGCATCAGTTTGCTTGCACATAACCCATGTGACACCAGCTCCAAGTCCAACAGCCATACTTGCAGCCCATTTTACATAGTCTTTTCCTTTTTGGCCATATGAGCCTTCGATATTTCCGTATTCATTTTCAATCTGATACAACAACTCCAATCAAGTTAATCACTTACAATTCTAAAACAGCCTATACCTAATGATCAAATAAACTGAAAAACAATCTGCAGTATAATGATTGGGCCACCTTGCCAAGAAAAAAGAGACTCGTCCCGCATTACATCTACTATTTTCTTCACAAAGCGTTTCATCTCTTCCTGCAATAACATAATGCATTACGATTATCAATTATAACCTCTAACACCAAGCAATATTAAGGGGAAAGCAACAGATCAAACATAAAGTATAAATTAAAAGGTTCACTTGTACCTTAAAAGGTGCATTGTCTGTTCAAAATACAATTTCAGGAATATCACGAAGCCACACAGGGAACCCCCTGCATAGTCATAGTGTTTTATTGAGCACAAATAATTCAATGTTTTTAGGACAAAACCGAAACCAAGCTAGATTTAACTAGATTAGGGGAAAAGTTGAGACCAAAAGTTCCACTCTGCACAAACATATGGGCCAATTCGAAGATGCAGATACAACCCACTTTCTCCCACCAGCTTTACAAACTTCACGAGATCATATCTATCTTCAAAATTATACTGAGAGGAAAGATATGAAGAAAGTGAGACATTGCATGAAATCATTTCACAAAGACATCAAAATCCAAAACCAAGAAAGAAGGCTGAAGAAACTAGCACACCTGCCCTCTAACTGGCACGTCGATTTAGGTAATTTACGTCAAAGCGATGATCTTTTTCTACATCACCCATAGTAGCTCCAGGATAACGAGCCCCAACAAGCATGAATGCAGATATCCACATAAGTTTCTCTAGCATTTGGTTCTGAAAGGGCTCTTTTTCGAGTACCTGATCCATAAGTTCAGAAAACAATTGTTTTTACAAACTGAGAACTTCAAACAACTCGATTCAAACTCAACTTTTGTTACAGTTTGACATAATTAGGATTACAAATTACTTATGACTTACCTTGCAAGAAAGACCTCCAGCTTGTAGCCTAGCAGTCACAGCAGAAGCCCATTTGCTAAAAGCAGCATTCAATCCCTCGGGATTAGCATCCGTTATACCATCCACAAGAGGTTCTCCAAGCTTGGAAACCGCAAAATATGCCAACACTTGATCAACATCACCAAGACCTTTACTTTGCAACCATGGCTCCAACATCCCGTTCTGGAAAAAAACCAAATCTGCTATGATCAAATATAAATTCAACCTACACATATGAGAGTTTAAAAAGTATCGTGGTACTAATTCAACTCCTGCTATTGGATACCCATGTTCAAAGGTAAAAGAATAAACCAATAAGGTGGTGGTTGGCATTGCTTTTAGAAAGTGATTACCTATTATTGTGTTCTCAAGTTGCACAAAATCGGTTCTAGTGTTTTAGCATAGTAAAAATGCAACCGATTCCTACTTATTAGTCAAATACTAGTAATCAGTTCAGTAACATGACTGATGAATATCTCATTACTTTGAGGGTGTCTGGGATTGCTTAGAAAAACTGTTAATACTGTTCTAAGATTAGTTTAAGCAGAACAGCAGATTTAACATCAGATGTAACAACCACAATTTCTTTGATTATTGATAGCTGAATACAATAGCAGACGAATTATAGCCAAGTAATTGATCAAACTGATTTTCCCCAAGTTAGTTTTTAGGGTTTTCATTAAAAATAAATTATTTGAACATAATCAATGGAAATATATCATATATTTTAAGCAAAGCAAAACAATTACTTTAAATAATAATTCAAAACCTTAAATATTTGAATTAAATCGCTACTTACCAGCTAAAAATGTTGATTGTTGACAAAGCACAAATGATTGACAGAGTGATGTAACATAAATCTTTTCTTTATTTTGTTTTGAATCAGACTATATCAGGGAGAGTGATTTTGAATGTGTGAAAATCGAATTGTAGATTCAAACTAAAACTTGAATTTGTGTAGAAGAGGCTTTAATGGAGTCGTGTGTGTGTGTTTGAATTTGAGAAGAAGAAGCAATGTTATGAAAAAATCTGTATTAGGAACACAGTTTTACCCCAATCTTTAGTATATACAATATTTTATTTATGTAAAAAGTATGTGTACTTGACTTGACAAGTATTATGTAAAATGACCAACAAATCATTTTTAAAGAATACGGTTGCCCAACGCTTTTTGGTTGCCAAAAAAACAATACCTTACACATACGGGACACTTGTCACAATTTCGATGAGTTGTCCAATGACAACGGTTGCCCTCGGTCCATTTTCAATTAAAAAAAAAGTGGTCCGGAAAGTGATACGCCTCAGAACGCGCGGTATATTTGTATCATTTTCCCTTTAAAATATTAGAGTAATTTATTTGGAATCTACTTTTACATGTTACTACTATTACTTTTGGGGTTTTTTATTTGGATGCACCACCGTGCCTAAAGCGGATCCCGACTCAAAAAACCGAATCTGACCCCGGAAATCGAACCCATAAAACCCTAGACCAAATTCTTAGATCCGCCATCACATTCAATTTCAATTTCATTTCCCCTCGAATCGAGAAAGGTTATTTTCATTTCTTAAGTCATTTCTTCAAGATACGGAGTATATCTATCAGTTAATTAGATGCGATTTGTTTCACTTTAAATTCTTCATTTGGATTGTAAGGATTTACATCACATATCACTAGTTTGGTTCACCCCATAAAAAGGCGTATGATGATTAGGTTAGTGATTGTGTATAAATGTTGCTTATTTAATTAAGCTTATTTTTCTCTAGTTAGGAGGAAACTTAAAAACAACTTTCCCTTTGATTCTATGATACTCATAGGCGGCTCATAGCTACTAAGCTTCTTTGTGACGATAGTTGGTAATTAGAGCGTTTCAATCATATAATGTGTAACACCCCCAATTCAGATATGCAACGGAATTCAAACTGGGTATTACTTGATGGCACAACAGTCATAATAATAGAAAACGATCTCTAAAGGAGTCGTTTTAAAAAGGCTTTATCATTCAAATATATTAGAGTTTACAAAATAGGTCCCAGTTGGTTCCATTGATTACAAAAGACATCAATATAAAGTTTTTGATGCTTTGTGAATGATAAATTATTTGTGTATAGCCTTCTTGATCTTTCCCTTCCGTGCCAGCTTCCGACTTTATGGACCTGAAATACATGCTTAAAACTGTCAACACAAAAGTTGAGTGAAATTCATAGAGTTTGTTTGATGGTTGAACACATTATGTTGGTAGTGTGAGTTAATTTGACTCACACCAAGGTTTTGAAAACAAAACAGTTATTATTAGACTAAGCATCATGCAATCAAGGCGTTAACGTGTTCCAAATTTTATTGGAGAAATTGTTGGTACGTGCCCTAGTAGGTAAAATTGCCATTTTTACCTAATGTTACTCAAATATAGTGCGTTTGTTTGCCTCTAACGGGCCAACACAAACGGGATTCGTCAATCCCAATAGATCTATTCACAATATTCGCGCCCACTCTCACATAGTGATTAATGATTCATGATTTAGGGACTTATGTTTGGCAAATGCGGTAACTTAGTACTAATAAAAAAATCAGATAAGCATACAATTTGAAAGCAATGTGTTCGGTTTAAAATAAAGCATGTATCTCCCCCAAGGGTTTATAAAACAATTAAGTAATAGAAAGTGGGGCTATGAACTCACCGAGAGTTGATGATGTTAAGTACTAACGGATGTGATGGATAAGTCGGAAGACTTCTACGTACAACCTAAAAATGAAATGTTGCGACTTAAGTTTGGAATAATGTTTTAGGAAAACATAAACCATCCTATATATATCCTTATGTTGATCATGATGTAGTCAATTTTCATTTGATGTTTATAGAAAGATCTTTAATATGTGAAAACGTATTTAGTTTATAGATATCGTACTACCGTTCGGGCCATCATAATTCAGAGGTCATGCAGTAAACGTTCGAGGAGCTAGGACACTTTAATTCGTAAATCCAGCAACTCGTCGATACGTTTTACTCAAATGAAACCCCTCACATGAAGCTCCCTACTATTGTAGCACTTAGTAAATACAACATATGTTTTGAGTGAAGATTGTTATAACATAAAGTTTATCATGTTTTAATAACTATCTAGTTTTTACAAGTTCTCGTCGATTCAAACAAGCCTTGAGGCTTTAGCCATGGCCTTGCCGTGACTTTGGTCTTGACTTCCATGGTCTTGAGACTTAGCTTTGGCCTTAGCCATAGCCGTGGTCTTGGCTAATGGCCATTAGGCCTCTTGGTTTGCTTTTAGTTGTGACAAAAGTATAGTTATGAGACTATATTTACGGCAATTTCTGTATTTAAAAGATTTTTGGCCTATTGAAGGAAAACGTCGTTTCGGATAACTTTCGTGTTTTAACTTTTTTATGATTCGGACCATAAGTATGACTTTCAAAATGGCAGAACCAAACAGTCCCCATATGACAGTTTTGGCGTTTAGGTTTCGCTAACTTCTTTTGCCTATAACTTTTGACTCGTTTGTCCGTTTCGGGTGATTCAAGTTGCTATGTTTACCTTTTTATCTTGTCTACCATATTATGTAAGTTACATAGTCCATATGTTACTGATTTTAATGGTCTCACATGTATAGGATATGACTAGTTTTCTAGTTTGTTACTTTTATGACAATATGTAAATTAAAACAAGTGATTGAGTATATGTACATCATGAATCAACATAGTAACTATATATATAGCATGAAATAGTTAAGATTATGAATAATAAAGATGAGATGATGGTGGTGATAAGTTGCTTATAACTTTTGGCTTTCAAAATAGAAAGGAGTAACTTAGTAAGGATAGGACTTTGATTAATCGGGTAAGACTTTGTATTGAGCTAGCTTTCCACACCTTGGCACCCTTACAAACTTGAAGAGTTGGTGATGAAGTACTAAGTGACTTGAGTGGATTTAAACTCAAGAGGATCACTTAAACTTGCTAGAGATTTGATGAAGTAGCTTGATCTTTGGAACTTCCTTGCATAAACTTGGAGTTTATAGATCAAATGATGGAAGATGTGAGTGGTTTAGGGTATGAACGACCAAAATCAGTTTATGAGTGAGTTTATGATGTATTTCACTTCCTATTTATAGGAGGGTAAGTTTGGTTAACCATATATTGGGTTAATTATTAACCATGGTTAAGTTAGAACACTTGTAATGATCAAAATGATGCATGCTTAGGATCAAGCCACATAAATGGTGACTCCCCACCCTTAGGTCGGTTTTAATGAATGACAAGGCTTAGATGATAAGCCTTGGTCTTATCTTGAGGATTAGAGTAAGTTTTGGTTCCGTTAAATGCCAACCGTAAGTTGTTAAGCCATAAAACGTACAACCGGGTATCGTAAAAATACGAAACTTACAGGAATGATGAGACTCATCATTATACTCCATCTAAAAATATAAAATGAGTGATAAGTCTCATTGGGTGCAAAAATGCTGCTTAAAGCTGGAAATACGGGTAAAAAACGCGAAATTCGCGTAAAACGCAGAACTGAAAAACGTAAAATTCCAAAACTTGTGGAATTGTCATAAAATGGTAGAAATACATATTTCTAATGTTTATATGGTTTACTGGACATATCGGGATGTCCGAATGACGTTTTAACCCTAAAGTAGTTCTAGGACACGGTTTCGTGAAAACGGTTCTGAATGGATTCAACGTGCGTCGTCAGGACGACTTGTCGAGTTTATTTATCTTATCATGATAGTAAAATAAAAAAAATATATTTAAGATATGAATAGTGAAAATGAATAGTAAATGTGAATAGTAAAAGTGAATAGTAAATTCTCAAAAATGAAAAATAACCTGAAAATGCGGGTGGTTACAGTCTCCCCCCGTTGGAGAAATCACGTCCTCGTGATTTAATTGTTTCTTGATGTTGATGCTCCTTCAAAAAGGTGAGGGTACTTTCGACGCATTTGGTCTTCTCGTTCCCATGTAAATTCTGGGCCACGTTGGGAGTTCCAGCGAACTTTGACAATTGGTATTCGACTCTGTTTTAGTTGTTTGACCTCTCGGTCCATGATCTTCACAGGTTGTTCAATGAAGTGTAGATCGTTGCTGAGTTTGAGTTCATCGAGTGGAATAACAAGCGATTCATCGGATAGACATTTCTTTAGGTTAGATACATGAAAAGTGGGATGTACATTACTGAGTTCCGATGGGAGCTCAAGTTTGTATGCCACTGGACCAACCCTAGCGAGGATTTTGAATGGACCTATGTATCGTGGGTTTAGTTTTCCAGGTTTACCGAATCGTATGACACCTTTCCAAGGTGAGACCTTTAGCATAACCTTGTCTCCAACTTGGAATTCCAAGGGTTTGCGTCGTACATCGGCATAACTCTTTTGTCTATCTCTTGCTTTTTGTAACTGATTTTTGACTTGTATGATTTTCTCAGTTGTTTCACGAATGAGTTATGGACCCGTGAGTTGAACATCTCCCACTTCGGCCCAATAGACAGGTGATCGGCACTTTCGACCGTAAAGTGCTTCGAAGGGTGCTGCCTTGATACTCGCGTGATAACTGTTATTGTAGGAGAATTCGACCAATGGTAAATGGTTATCCCATCCTTTTCCAAAGTCGATTATACAAGCTCGGAGCATGTCTTCTAGCGTTTGAATGGTTCGTTCACTCTGACCATCGGTTTGAGGGTGATACGCTGTACTCATGTCTAGGTTTGTTCCAAAGGCGTCTTGGAGTGACTGCTAGAAGTTTGAGGTAAATCTACCATCTTGGTCAGATATGATAGAGATCGGTGCACCATGTTTTGAGACTATTTCCTTGACATATAGTCGAGTCAACTGATCCATCTTGTAAGTCTCTTTGATTGGTATAAAGTGTGCGGACTTGGTGAGACGATCCACTATGACCCAGATGGAGTCATAACCGTTGGATGTCTTTGGGAGTTTAGTGATAAAATCCATTGTGATTCGTTCCCATTTCCATATCGGAATCTCGGGTTGTTGTAAGAGACCGGAGGGTTTTTGGTGTTCAGCCTTCACTTTGGAACAAGTAAGGCATTTACTGACGTAGGTGGCAATGTCGGCTTTCATGTTTGGCCACCAATAGAGTAGTTTTAGATCATGATACATCTTATCAGATCCTGGATGTACGGAATATTTGGATTTGTGGGACTCAAGCATGATTAGATCTCGTAGACCACCATAAAGTGGTAACCAACTTCGTCCTTGGAAGCATAAAGTTCCGTCAGAACGGGTTTCAAATTTCTTCTGTATCATGCCATCTAATTTCTCCTTCTCAATGTCTTGTTGTTTTACCGCTTCGGCTTGAGCATTGAGTATTTGAGCAGGGAAATTTGAGTTAATGGTTAGGACTAAAGCTCGAACTCGTAGAGGTTTAACCCTTTCCTTCCGGCTCAGGGCATCTGCTACTACGTTGGCTTTTCCCGGATGATAGCGAATGTCGCAATCATAGTCACTCAGCAATTCTAGCCATCGTCGTTGCCTCATGTTTAATTCCTTTTGATCGAGAATGTGTTGGAGACTTTTGTGGTCGGTAAAAACAGTACATCTAGTACCGTATAGATAGTGTCTTCAGATCTTAAGTGCAAAGACTACTGCTCCTAACTCCAAGTCATGAGTATTGTAGTTTTCTTCATGTTTCTTGAGTTGTCGTGAAGCATAAGCCATGACTTTTTCTCGTTGCATGAGTACGGCTCCTAATCCTTGGTGCGAAGCATCACAATAGACTACAAAATCTTCGATCCCATCTGGCAAAGCTAGAATAGGGGCACTACAAAGTTTTTGTTTTAGGATTTGGAAAGCTTCTTCTTCATCTTCATTCCAGATGTACTTCTTGTTTTTCTGAGTTAGCGTAGTCAAAGGTTTAGCTATTGAGGAAAACCCCTCAATAAACCTTCGATAATAACCGGCCAAACCTAGAAATTGACGAATTTCTGTAGGTGTCGTAGGTGTTGGCCAATCCTTGATAGCCTCAATTTTAGCGGGATCAACATGTAGACCCGTGTTATCGATAACATGCCCAAGGAATTGTACTGAATGAATCCAGAATTCACATTTAGAGAATTTTGCGTACAACTTCTCTTTTTTGAGCAAATCTAAAATCGTTCTCAGATGATCTTTATGTTCTTATTTGCTTTTGGAGTATATGAGAATGTCATCGATGAATACTATCACAAACTTGTCCAAGTATGGCTTACACACCCGATTCATGAGATTCATGAATACGGCTGGTGCATTCGTTAAGCCAAACGGCATTACTTGGAACTCGTGATGACCATAGCGAGTTCTAAAGGCTGTTTTTGGAATGTCTTCTCGAACCTTAACTTGATGGTAACCCGATCGAAGGTCTATTTTTGAATAATAGGTCGAACCTTGTAGTTGATCGAATAGATCATCGATTCTCGGCAAAGGGTATCGGTTCTTTATGGTTAATTTGTTTAGCTCACGATAGTCGATACACATTCGTAACGATCCATCTTTCTTTTTCACGAACAAGACGGGAGCTCCCCAAGGTGAGGAACTAGGTCGGATAAACCCCTTGTCCGAAAGTTCTTGTAGTTGATTTGCCAGTTCTTGCATCTCGGATGGTGCTAGTCTGTAGGGAGCGCGGGCCACTGGCGCCGCTCCTGGCACTAAATCAATGTGAAACTCTACTTGGCGTGATGGTGGAAGCCCGGATAAGTCTTCAGGGAAAACTTCAGGAAATTCACGAGCGATAGGAACGTCTTCAAGTCGTTTTTCTTTGGATTCCTTCTCGGTAACATGAGCTAGAAATGCGTAACATCCTTTTTCAATGTACTTCATGGTTTTCATACATGAGATGATGTTTAAGCGAGTTCCACTTTGATCACCACGGATGACCAAAGTTTCATTGTTACAAGGAATGTGAACAACTTTTTCGCCACAAATCCATGCCAATAACCACATCGAAACTTCCAAGTTCGATTGGCATGAGATTGATGTTGAATGGATGATCTAAAAGGTTGAGGGTACAATTTTGGAGCATAGTATTGGTGTTTACTAAGTTTCCATTGGCTAATTCAATACTATAATGAGTATCCATAGTGATTGGTGCAATATTAAGTAAAGGTGCAATTTTGGAAGATATAAAGCTCATATCAGCACCGGAATCGAATAAGACCTTAACAAGATGATTATTGAGTGAAAACGTACCAGTGACGACGTTCGGGTCTTGTTGAGGTTCACCGTTGCCCATAACATAAGCTCTACCACGAGCATCTCCGCCTTGTAGGCCACGGTTTTGAGGACAATTGGGTTTGACATGTCCTTTCTCCCCACACCCGAAACATGTAACTATCGGTTGAAGGTTAGCTCCAGTAGCCACAACTTTGCTTCTACAGTCTTTAGCAAGGTGTCCTGGTTTTTGACACTTGTGACACTTGGCTGAGCAAGGACCCATATGGTGATAGTTGCATTTATTGCACTTTGGGTAGGTTCCACCATAATTTCCTCCAGCTGGTGCTGCAACATAAGCCGTTGAGGCTTCTTGTCTTTTGTTTTGTTGCTGATGGTGTTGGGTGTTACGATTTTGATTGTTGAAAGTGTTTCTTTGGTTGTTATCCCATTGTCGTTTGTTGTTGTTGTTTTGGTTGTTGTTGTTGGTATGGTTGTTGTTATTACGGTAGTTGGTGTTGTTGGTGGTAGTGTTGAGATTCTGTCTTTGGGTAGCTCCTGTTCGAACCACTTGATCCATGAGACTTCGAGACATTCGCATAGCATCATCAAGTGACTTTGGATCAAACGATGTCACGTTTCCTTGGATGATAGGCGTAAGTCCCCAGATATATCTCTCTAACAGCTTTTCAGTTGTTGGAACCATTGATGGACATAGTATCACCAATTCTTGAAATCGACGGTTGTAAGTAGCAATGTCAACACCTTTAAGAACATGGTTCCAGAATTCCACTTCCAATTTCTGTATCTCACTACGAGGGCAATACTCCTTGATCATTAAACCCTTTAGAGCAACCCAAGAGATTTGATAAGCACTCATGATGCCTATTGGTTGAGCAACTGAATTCCACCATGATAATGCCTAATCCAGTAGTGTACAAGTGGCATATTGAACCTTGTCACTTTCAGCGCATTTGCTGATTGAGAACACAGATTCCATTCTTTCAAACCAGCGAGTTAAACCCACGGCTCCTTCTGAACCCTTGAAATTTGTGGGTTTACAACTCATAAATTCTTTGTATGAGCAACCTCTAGTTGCACTAGTTGCGGCAAGCCTAGCAGCTTTAGCGGCAGCGGCAGTTTCAGCGGCAGCGGCGGCTTCAGCGGCTGCGGCGGCCTCAGCGGCCTCAGCGGCTGCGGCGGCCTCAGCGGCAGCGGCGGCCTCAGCGGCAGCGGCGGCCTCAGCGGCAGCGGCGGCCTCAGCGGCTGCGACGGCTTCAGCGGCTGCGGTTGTTGCAGCAGCGGTAGCGGCTGCTGCAGCAGCGGCTTCAGCGGCAGCGGCAGCTTCAGTGGCTATGGCTGCTCGTTCCGCGTTAATTGTTGCATTCACTCGAGTAGTAATCATTCGCTCAATGGCAGCTGGAGTCATTGGTTGAGGTGCTTTAGCTTTCTTTGGCGGCATGATTCTATTAAAAAGAGATATCAAGAGTTATAAAAAGATCATGATTTTTGATGGAAGGTTAGAAATAATAAAGTTTGGAGTTTTAAACCATAACACATGATAGCATAAAACCAGAGTTTTTATTCACATAACGTTGATTGATTTACAAAATCGAAACCTATTACAAGCTTCTTCAAAATGTACTAACTGAAACTTTCAGTTTAGTAATTACAACGCTTTACTACTGTTAGCTATTACATGAGTTACACAGAGTTTTCTAACTGAGTCTAATCAGTTTAGAAGTACAAAAGATAACTAGTATATCACATAGTCTAAGATTGGTTGAACGAATCGATGTTTCCATATACGGCTAGAACATCGTTGCTATCACTTATACAGTTTTCTTCGACCTCTTTTTGATGTATTTTCTGTTGCATGGCATTCATAGAAGATTGCATATCATACAACTCCTTTCGAAGACAATATCGGTCGAAGTTAGCAACGTCTAGTCGGATCTCTGTTGAGCTTAAGTGATTTCGTAGTTCTTGAATCTGTGCCACGTCTTGGCACTGGATTCTTTCCACTCTTGATAACCTATCTTTGATGTCTTCCCATCCAGTTAGTGGATGGAAGATGGTATCTGCAACATAATCCAAGTCCCTCTTCACATAACTCATATCTAGTATGAATAAGTCCAAGCGTTGACGAGCATGGATGGCCTCAGTTTTGGCCGCAATGACAAATGATTCTTGTTGATTCATCTGCCATGCCATACTTTGGACTTTATGTTGAGTTAGGTCCAGGTGTTGTTTTAAACGGTAAAGTTCGTATTGGGCAGAGTTTATGAAAGCAGGTATCATTGTGGATGACCCGCCAACTTCATGAGTTGATGTTGGTCCTTGAGTAGGGTTAGTAGGATTAGGTTCGGAAGATGTTTCTGAGGCAGGAGGTGGTGATAATGGTGCTACACCATATACATAGTTTTCCTCTTGATCATCCTCGGATTCAACCCAATCCTGAACATTATATTCAGGAGAATCTGGTATAATCAGATCCTCTTCTTCTTCGTCGTCCATATCTTCATATGGTTCATCTTCGTAATCAACGGCATCAAGGTAGTCGTCATTAATATCAGGAAAATCTAGTTCCGGAATGATTGGAATGTTTAGAATTTGTTCGGGTGATGCCGGAACATAATCGGGAGATGCAGGCACAGACATAGTGACTACAAAAGGATATGATGTTAAAATAGTTATAATATTTAGGAGAAAGCTTTAAATATTTCAAGTGTATATATCAATATACTAATATGTTCATGTTATTATAACATGTCTTGAGAGCCAATAATCGTCTGGAGGATGGAAGGCACGGAGAACGGAAGGCTATAAAATATTTTTGTTTGCAAAAGCAGTTATAGTTTAAGTCATAATTTAGACTCGTTTCTCTATAACTATGGCTCTGGTACCAATCTGTAACACCCCCAATTCAGATATGCAGCGGAATTCAAACTGGGTATTACTTGATGGCACAACAGTCATAATAATAGAAAACGATCTCTAAAGGAGTCGTTTTAAAAAGGCTTTATCATTCAAATATATCAGAGTTTACAAAATAGGTCCCAGTTGGTTCCATTGATTACAAAAGACATCAATATAAAGTTTTTGATGCTTTGTAAATGATAAATTATTTATGTATAGCCTTCTTGATCTTGCCCTTCCGTGCCAGCTTCCGACTTTATGGACCTGAAATACATGCTTAAAACTGTCAACACAAAGGTTGAGTGAAATTCATAGAGTTTGTTTGATGGTTGAACACATTATGTTGGTAGTGTGAGTTAATTTGACTCACACCAAGGTTTTGAAAACAAAACAGTTATTATTAGACTAAGCATCATGCAATCAAGGCGTTAACGTGTTCCAAATTTTATTGGAGAAATTGTTGGTACGTGCCCTAGTAGGTAAAATTGCCATTTTTACCTAATGTTACTCAAATATAGTGCGTTTGTTTGCCTCTAACGGGCCAACACAAACGCGATTCGTCAATCCCAATAGATCTATTCACAATATTCGCGCCCACTCTCACACAGTGATTAATGATTCATGATTTAGGGACTTATGTTTGGCAAATGCGGTAACTTAGTACTAACAAAACAATCAGATACGCATACAATTTGAAAGCAATGTGTTCGGTTTAAAATAAAGCATGTATCTCCCCCAAGGGTTTGTAAAACAATTAAGTAATAGAAAGTGGGGCTATGAACTCACCGAGAGTTGATGATGCTAAGTACTAACGGATGTGATGGATAAGTCGGAAGACTTCTACGTACAACCTAAAAATGAAATGTTGCGACTTAAGTTTGGAATAATGTTTTAGGAAAACATAAACCATCCTATATATATCCCTATGTTGATCATGATGTAGTCAATTTTCATTTGATGTTTATAGAAAGATCTTTAATATGTGAAAACGTATTTAGTTTATAGATATCGTACTACCGTTCGGGCCATCATAATTCAGAGGTCATGCAGTAAACGTTCGAGGAGTTAGGACACTTTAATTCGTAAATCCAGCAACTCGTCGATACGTTTTACTCAAATGAAACCCCTCACATGAAGCTCCCTACTATTGTAGCACTTAGTAAATACAACATATGTTTTGAGTGAAGATTGTTATAACATAAAGTTTATCATGTTTTAATAACTATCTAGTTTTTACAAGTTCTCGTCGATTCAAACAAGCCTTGAGGCTTTAGCCATGGCCTTGCCGTGACTTTGGTCTTGACTTCCATGGTCTTGAGACTTAGCTTTGGCCTTAGCCGTAGCCGTGGTCTTGGCTAATGGCCATTAGGCCTCTTGGTTTGCTTTTAGTTGTGACAAAAGTATAGTTATGAGACTATATTTACGGCAGTTTCTGTTATTGAAAGATTTTTGGCCTATTTAAGCGTTTTCAAGGTCCGAGCTTCTATATTATTGAAGGAAAACGTCGTTTCGGACAACTTTCGTGTTTTAACTTTTTTATGATTCGGACCATAAGTATGACTTTCAAAATGGCAGAACCAAACAGTCCCCATATGGCAGTTTTGGCGTTTAGGTTTCGCTAACTTCTTTTGCCTATAACTTTTGACTCGTTTGTCCGTTTCGGGTGATTCAAGTTGCTATGTTTACCTTTTTATCTTGTCTACCATATTATGTAAGTTACATAGTCCATATGTTACTGATTTTAATGGTCTCACATGTATAGGATATGACTAGTTTTCTAGTTTGTTACTTTTATGACAATATGTAAATTAAAACAAGTGATTGAGTATATGTACATCATGAATCAACATAGTAACTATATATATAGCATGAAATAGTTAAGATTATGAATAATAAAGATGAGATGATGGTGGTGATAAGTTGCTTACAACTTTTGGCTTTCAAAATAGAAAGGAGTAACTTAGTAAGGATAGGACTTTGATTGATCGGGTAAGACTTTGTATTGAGCTAGCTTTCCACACCTTGGAACCCTTGCAAACTTGAAGAGTTGGTAATGAAGTACTAAGTGACTTGATTGGATTTAAACTCAAGAGGATCACTTAAACTTGCTAGAGATTTGATGAAGTAGCTTGATCTTTGGAACTTCCTTGCATAAACTTGGAGTTTATAGATCAAATGATGGAAGATGTGAGTGGTTTAGGGTATAAACGACCAAAATCAGTTTGTGAGTGAGTTTATGATGTATTTCACTTCCTATTTATAGGAGGGTAAGTTTGGTTAACCATATATTGGGTTAATTATTAACCATGGTTAAGTTAGGACACTTGTAATGATCAAAATGATGCATGCTTAAGATCAAGCCACATAAATGGTGACTCCCCACCCTTAGGTCGGTTTTAATGAATGACAAGGCTTAGATGATAAGCCTTGGTCTTATCTTGAGGTTTAGAGTAAGTTTTGGTTTCGTTAAATGCCAACCGTAAGTTGTTAAGCCATAAAACGTACAACCGGGTATCGTAAAAATACGAAACTTACAGGAATGATGAGACTCATCATTATACTCCATCTAAAAATATAAAATGAGTGATAAGTCTCATTGGGTGCAAAAACGATGCTTAAAGCTGGAAATACGGGTCAAAAACGCGAAATTCGCGTAAAACGCAGAACTGAAAAACGTAAAATTCCAAAACTTGTGGAATTGTCATAAAATGGTAGAAATACATATTTCTAATGTTTATATGGTTTACTGGACATATCGGGATGTCCGAATGACGTTTTAACCCTAAAGTAGTTCTCGGACACGGTTTCGTGAAAACGGTTCTGAATGGATTCAACGTGCGCCGTCAGGACGACTTGTCGAGTTTATTTATCTTGTCATGATAGTAAAATAAAAAAAATATATTTATGATATGAATAGTAAATGTGAATAGTAAAAGTGAATAGTAAATTCTCGAAAATGAAAAATAACCTGAAAATGCGGGTGGTTACATAATGGTTGGTCCAAATGTGATAGACCACACATTTTGTAAGGCCGTTAGTGTTCATCATGCCATACATTATGTATGGCTCTTGTTTTATATTTTCTTGTTCAGCAACGAGAAACTCTTGTATGCTTCAGGCACAAGTTTGTGTCTCAAAATACAAGTGATACGCTTTAATACATTGACTCTCTGCTGGACCTTTGACTTGTGTAAAGTGAAGTATGAGTGTATGACTAAAGGATAAGCACAAGTTTTAAATGAGAAAACTTAGCAAACTGACAAGAGTGTAAATGGTAATGCATGTAAGATATCAACGAGAAACAACTAGAGAACTAAAAGTTAGTGTAAATGGTAATGCATTGACTTTTTTTCGTCTTCTCTCTTATGCAATCCTCATAATCCAGACTTTTCTTCGTCTTATTTGTTTAGATCAAACCCGCCCAAAAAATGGACAAGAGCCTCCCATCACAAAAGGCGAGCATTCCACATTTAAAGGAGCAGATCGGGAGGAAAAACTAAAGAGGGTTCAGAGTTTGCTCGCTGTAAGTGAACAAGTCTTAGTTAATTTTAGAGTGTTAATGGTGTTGAAATTCATAATATGGATATATATGATCATTATAAGTTTTAGAAAAAATATATATATGTGATTATAAAATCAAGTTCGCTATATATTTGAAATTCTTCCCTCAATTTGTAACCTTTTTTTTTTTTTTTTTTTTTTTTTTTTTTTTTTTTTTTTTTTTTTTAAAGGATGTTAGGGATATTAGGGGTATGTGCACGGACTTTAGGGCCTAGTTATCACTGAAAAAAAAAACAGTTTCTGGAGGTGGCAGATTTTTATAGTAAGTTTTTTGCTTTGATTTCAAGTATAAATAAATATGCACCTTCAAAACATAAATATTAAATTGTGTTGTTATTGGTGTTTTAGAAAATGAATTGGAGAAAGTGCTTGAGGTGATTTGTGTAAACGCGGAAGAAGCTCAACAGGCCGCAAAAGAATATAATGAAAGTTGTAAGTTTTGCTAATGTTTACTTTACATATACAAATCCCACCCTTTATCTATAATAAAAAAAATCTCTGATACAAACCCCTAAACTTTTTATACAATGGTCTTCGCCCTTCTTTCTTTGTCAAAAGTGCTTTAGTTTTCCTTTCTTTCTCATTTGAACTACTACTTCTGCCCTTTTTTGTTTTTTCTTCATGCCAATGTTTGATACATGCTCTTTTCCTGCTCATTTGTATCCTCGTCGTCATCATCAATCTCAATCAGATTGTCATGATCAATAGGCGTATCATAATACACCTTCTTGTTCCTTTTATCTTCCATATATGCTCTGATCTTTTCTTTGGATTCATCAGAGACTTTTAAGCATGCCAAAACAGTGGTGGAAGTATGAAACGTGTGGATTGTGTGATTAATAATTTTTAGTAAGTGTTGGTATTTATAATATTATACTAAAGGGTTAGTTTTGTAATTATTTAACCTAATTTGGAAGATTAGGGTCGTCTGTACAACTTCATTAGCTAAAAAATTAAAAACTAGCCTTTATACAAAAAAGCAAGCGCTTTTCGGTCGCCTAACGATTTTGCTCGCTCTAGTAAAACGCCTCGCTTCTTTAGAATCAAAGCGCTTTAGGGCGCTTCGCTTCGCTTCTTCGCTTAAAGCTCGCTTTTGACTACACTGGTCTCAGTATTTAGAATACATAGATGATTGTAACTTTGCTTCTTTAATGGGAATAGCTATGAGGTGACAAGGTTTTTGGATTACGCTAGCAGGATATGTTGTGTATTTATAATGCACAATTGGGTCAAATCCATGATATCGTTATGTTTTTAGTTTGGATATAATTGTGTATCTAAAACTAATTAGCTTTAAATGACATTGATGAAAAAATTAACAATTTTCTATGTGTGCTTTATTTTACATGTTCTATATGCCGAGTGTCGACTGATTTTTTTTGAACTTAGTCACGGTTTCATCTTATGCAAAACCAATCTTTGTTTAAAGGACATTTGCCTATATTTGGAAAGTGATGTGAATTTATTGGCGTCTACATAGATTGAATGTGGTGCAGTAAGACTCCAACTAGAGAGGGAATAGTGTCTAGAGTTGAAGGAGATTGCTTATTATATTCATAATCAAGCTTATTACAAAGATAGGAAAAACTTGTTGTCTGCCTTCCAATGCTGATATCAGGTCAATTTATAGACCAAAAAGAACCAACAGGCCCTTATTTATTTTAAACCGACTATTAGACTACTAGAACTTAAGACAAACCACTTAGACTACTGGAACTGATTAAGTAATAAATTTATGCTGCATCAGAACGACATGGCATTCTTTTGTTTATGTGGCTTTTTTTCTTCCATGTCATCAGTTTAAAACCCTCTTTTTGCATATATATATACTAGTTGCTTAACCCGCCCAATGGGCGGGCTACTTTCATAATATTCGTTTGTAAAAACAGTTTAGTGACAAAGAGCGTTGTGAACAAAGAATTTAAAAAGAAAGTGAATAAAACAAAATATTAAAAATTTGCTTGAACAAATGTATGAAGAACAAAAATGAAAGATAAAAACAACGATAGTTTCAAATCCTACGTAGAACTTCTTTATAAACTACGTTTGTTGTTTTGTTGGTGTATGAACCGTCTTCATCACAACAAAGCACCTTCAATCCGTTTCTGCTTTTAACTCTTGATACCGCTACATAGAGTTGTCCGTGTGAGAAAACTGGACGCTGTAAAAATAAACCAACCTTGGATAGCGTTTGTCCTTGGCTTTTATTAATTGTCATAGCAAAACATACGGAAACCGGAAACTGCCTTCTGTTAATCCTAAAAGGCATCTTTGAGTCGGACGACATAATTTGCATTCTGGGTATTGCACATATGTTACCAATCTTACCTCCGGATATTATTTTTGCTTCTATTATATTCATTCCCATCCTAAGGATCTGCAACCGTGTTCCATTGCACAAACCGACTTTCTGGTCGATGTTCCGCATGCACATTATAGGTGCGCCAATCTTTAAACATAACTCATGGTGAGGTAAACCTGGCATTTTGATGCTATTGAGAAAGTCTGTAGTGTAAACCGACTCATCGAAACTGGTATCATCGTCACATGCGGATACCGTGTCTGAACTATGGTAAGTCTTCTCATCTCCAGGTATCATAGTTATTATGTGCTTGTTGACAACATCAACCAGCTCGTGTGTCGGAGCAAGGATAGCTCTTTCTTGAAAGAAGCTTGGGTTCCAAAGGTTTGGTAATAGTTATGGGTATGTTTCTTCAACTATTGATGCAACATGATCGTTAGAATCCGGTATAAGCACGTCATCTGGAAATTCCACAACAGCCTCGCCATCATTCCTACCACCTAATTTACCGTCGCCAATATCTAATATCCAATCGGCGAATTCTTTTATTTCTGCCTTTTCAACTGAAGTGGCACCTAAACCAAGCCTCATGTTGACTGTTAAACGCATAACTGTACAATGACGCCAAAGATGTGATGAGTTGATGGAGGCATGCACAACATCTTGTCTGGAACCACACGGTATGGCTGGTAGTATCTGTCTAAAATCACCACCGAATACAACAACTTTCCCACCAAATACATTATCAGATTGTGCTCCATCCGTGTTTCTGCATATATCAGCCATGGTCCTCTCAAGAGCTTCGAAACAATGCCTGTGAACCATCGGTTCCTCATCCCATATAATTAGTTTTGTTTTTCTGATCAAGTCTGCCAAATCGCTGTCGTAGCTAATCGAACACATAGAATCTTCAAACACATTTATGGGTAGCGCAAACCGAGAGTGCGCGGTCCGACCTCCGTCTAACAAAAGTGCCGCAATCCCACTTGATGCAACATTCAAAACAATTCCACCTTCTGATCTTATTGAAGCGGTTATTGTTTTGTAGAGATACGTCTTTCCAGTGCCACCATAACCATACACAAAAAACATACCTCCTTTTCGTTGTAGACAGCATCCATCACGGTTGCAAAAATACATTTCTGCTCATCTGTCAACGTTGGGTAAGCCGTTTGAAAGTATTTTCTTAGGTCATCCTTGTTATATGCCAACTCGTCATACACAAGCCTGTTGTAACTATCCATGGCATGCTCTGGATCCGGATACGGCATGTTCTGAATATTCTTTAAGGATCGATTGTTAGAAAGCAACATGTCTTCTATATATGATAGGCATATGTTTTTTTTGTGTGTGTCTGTTAGCTCGAGATCTGCAACAAATTTATAGTAAAATGTTAGTAAAACAGATTATATGGTAGACGGTAAAACACAATCTGAATGTTAACATCAGTTAGTATGTCTGTTTAAAAATTCTGATTATTTGAATAACTTTTTTGGAAGAAAAGTAAACTCGTTCTTTTACTTATCCAATTAATCTATAATACAAACAAAGAAACTATGCTCCTCACGTATAATATTTAAGAAAAATTTAGCACATACAAATAACTACTGATGTACGGATATTGTTAGGAAGTGTGTACCTGGATAGTTTTGTTTACGACGTTCAACACTTAGCACATCATCTGCCATAACACACCATGTTTTCTCCCAAACAACATCAGGACGCGACATACTGTCAGACATAATGAGCATCACAAAGAAAGACCGCAAATAGTCACCCATGCCCCAATGACTTGCTTCAATGATGCCGTCAATGTACTCTTTGTCGTCTTCCAACAATCCAAGAGCATAACACGCGTCTCTATAGGTAGGGTATAACACCTTATCTACGGTTTTGAACTCGTCCCATTCCCTGACACCCTTTTTTTGTTTAGCAATATCCGTAAATAAAATAACTCACCCCAAGAAGGCGGTACGTGGTGAATCCTTCCAATACTAAAACCTCTTTGCCTCGGTTCCCAACATCGTTCTTTGTTTTTCCAAACATATTTTGATGGGAATTGAGAATACAACAACTGCCTTGCATCCTCGTCAGTCTTGTTGCGTTCCATCCACATTATAAACTTTGAATTATTTAAAGAAGCCTTTTCAAGAGTGTAATCTATACTATCAGCCGGGTCAAAAACAATATTTTGTTCGTTGGGTAGGTGAAAAGGCAACCTCTCAACTGATGGAGTCCTATAATGAATGTCGTATTTGTATATGCGCCATGCCGCCTCGCATGCTGACAAATACCTGCAATCATAATAATCTTTGATCTCGTCGACATCTTCACCCTCAACAGCCGCTGTTACCCTATCAGGTCCCTTATTTATATATTTGAAGAGGTATTTTATAGAACCTAATTGGTTGCACCATTCGACATTAATGTGCGCCTGATATTGCTTCAATAAAGCAGGATTGTAAGGTACAACATTGCGGTTATCAAGGTCAGAACCTGATTTTGTGACGGTCCTTCCATCGTTTCTTCTCATGTATAGTGCATATCCACTTTCATCGATGAATGTGCAATCGTTATACTGTTTTGGAAACTTCTTAGAACAACGATTTCCTATCATGTAGGGACAATTTGGGTGTTCAGGGCCGCATGGACCGTGCATCATATGTTCACTTACCAAATAATGTAATTCCGGATCTTCTTCCTCATCAGGTATCTCAACAGATATGAACTCATCTATGTCTCCAGGAGTCATTATCTTATCCTCTACCTCCAACCATAATAAAATGTGGCAATGTGGCAGTCCTCTCTTTTGAAACTCGATTGTATAAACAACTGAAAATTGAGACAAAACAAATTAAGATACATCAATATAGTGTATATTTTAGTAGACATAAAACACAATTGGACTTTTTATCATGTCGAGATTAGTGTTGTGACACCCTAGGCAAATCCCACATCGGCTGTGGCCTGGAGAGATGCTGGGCTCATAAGATAACATTCGTCTTACAATGACACAACGCGTTTTGTGGTCTACTGCGGGTGGAGTTCTTAGGAATTGGCAGTTAAGCGTGCTCATGTGAGAGTAGTACTGGCTTGGGTGACCTGCCGGGAAGTCTTCAAATGAGGCCGCAAAAACAAAGCCGTGAGCATACGGGCAAAGCGGACAATATTGTGGTCAGATAAGGCGGGGTGTTACAAGTGGTATCAGAGCCACTCCTGAGCCGTTCAGGATGGTGGGGCAAACTTCATCGAGGACGATGAGTCCCTAAGGGGGGTGATTGTGACACCCTAGGCAAATCCCACATCGGCTGTGGCCTGGAGAGATGCTGGGCTCATAAGATAACATTCGTCTTACAATGACACAACGCGTTTTGTGGTCTACTGCGGGTGGAGTTCTTAGGAACTGGCAGTTAAGCGTGCTCATGTGAGAGTAGTACTGGCTTGGGTGACCTGCCGGGAAGTCTTCAAATGAGGCCACAAAAACAAAGCCGTGAGCCTACGGGCAAAGCGGACAATATTGTGGTCAGATAAGGCGGGGTGTTACAAGTGTTGTGTGTAAAAGCTATGTTTAACGTATAGTTTGTTTAACTTTGATTCAAAATAGGATGACACGAATTCCATAAGTAAAAACACCAAATTCAAGGCACGTTGTAAAGTTTAATGGATAACGTATAATCAGATAAAGCACAAGTACTCTAAATTTAGTGACTGCTAATTTGAATATTAAAAAAATATATATTATATGAATACCTCCTCGTACTTCTCCAAATGTAGCTTTATCTTTGAAGTCCTTTATCATACAATCGAGTTTCATTTTGAAGACTCTTGTGCTTGCATCAGGACGGTCCTCTGGTTTTAATCCTTTTATTTCCATATATCTTGATATTTCTGGCCAATTTGGATTACACGTAAACGTTATGAAGAGATCGGGGTATCCAAAAAAACTTGCATAACGCCATAGCATCCAAGTAATTCTGCATCATATACCGTGGGCTACCAGTAAATGATGAAGGTAGAATAACCTTCTTACCACGAAAAGGTTGTCCTGCAGTTTCAGCCATGCGTTCTAGTCGAGCGTATGTTTCGCTCCTCAATTCTTTCTGGTTTTTTCTAGTGAACGACATCCTTTCCGCTTCAACCATTGTGTAGCCATCAACCAAAAACTGCTGAAACAATCTTCTGCCATTCAATATCATTGAGTACACACCTGGACGGTCCATTATGCGGTAGGCAAACCATTCACGCATAGTGATGCGTGTTTTTTGACTTTCTGGAGTATCAGCAGTAACATCTGAATGGTATATATCCGTACGATAACCATCTTCCGCATACAGGAATAAAAGAGGATACTGCAATGGTAGGTATGAAACGTGCAACTCACTAATCCTTCTTAATTTACCACTTTGCTTATGCAACACAATATCTCTATTGTTTACAGTTCCGTCAAAATCACCAACTATAAGAGCTGCTACTTCTGAAGCTGTTGGTAGATTGTACGTCCTACCATCATGATCCCTTTGACCAATTAGTCTAAGTGCGACGTTTTCGTCATCAGTTGAAGATGATAATCTTTCTCCAGCCATACGGAACTTTTCCACCAATGGGTTATTCAAATCCAACATGTCTTTTATATCCACTGTTAGCTGATGGTCTATGACTCTTTTGCCAGATGACGTAGTTGGTTCATTGCTGTTGTTGAAAGAAAAATGAGCATTAACGATTGATTGCGTACTTTATGATGTGTAATTTATAAAGCTTACTATTAAACATATTAATACCTGACAGCATTTATCCTATTACGAATTTCGTTTACAGGATCGTAAATATACAATTGTGCAAAGGCAGGTGTTTGTCCGGGTTTTGGTAATAAATCTCCCATTGTATGATAATTCTGTCCATGACGTCTATAGCAATACGGGCCGCGTCCAACATTGACAGAATGGTCTTGTTTACCACCCAAGGATGTGAAGGCAAACATAGAATTATACCGCCTAATATCTTCAAGAAATGATTTGCTTTTTGGGTGCTCGTTCTTAGTCAAACTCATCAACAATGGCGGAGGATCCATTAATGGAACAGGAAATTTAACCTTCCCCCTTCCACAACATAGTGAGTATGAATGACCATGTCCATGACCATCTCCTCTTTTACTCTCCGCAAGCCACAACAAAGCACCGCATGATTCACACTCAACATTTGGATCACCATGGTCTATGTATTCTGCCAATAAATTTTGTTAAATGTTAGACAACATATGATGAATATATGTATCAATAAGAAGTTAAGAATATTAATTTCAATGTGTATGGACTTTAGAATAAAATACCTGATGATACGTACTTTGCTTGCTGGTTTACTTCCTTGGAACTTGCCTTGGTCTGGATTGGTTTTGGTTATTTCTGTTATTGTAACGTACTTTGCTTGCTGGTTTACTTCCTTGGAACTTGCCTTTGCGCTTACGTCTAAATTTGCAGCCATTTCCATTTTGTGTTTTCAAAGATGGATCATCCACATTTTGTGTATCTTGTCCTGCATTATAGGTATTAGAATAAGCGTTAGTACGTAAGTATGGTTAGTTCATGAATGAGACGCTTATGTTGCGGATAATATTAAAGTGAAACGATCATTCGTATGATACCTAAGTCCAATCTGATTGGAGTAACATTGCGAAATCTTGATCTCAATGTAAAATTTCTTTGGTCGTGTGAGTCTGGTTGAAATTGTTGTACACCGTTTGTCACAATGGAGAATCCAGTTGCATATGCATTTGTTAGACCTGAATCTGGATTTACAAACACATCTTTGGTCGCGTGCGTTGTTTGCTTATATTGA
Organism: Chrysanthemum seticuspe; assembly: GCA_019973895.1. NCBI lineage: Eukaryota > Viridiplantae > Streptophyta > Magnoliopsida > Asterales > Asteraceae > Chrysanthemum > Chrysanthemum seticuspe. Next base: position 28,208,506 of record BPTQ01000007.1, on the reverse strand, counting down.
GCCACATTATTGATTGCTGTCAAATTATAAGGCAAACGTATAATTAATAACAGAATTTAATAGCGTATGCGGAAGGTTAGTATGTGGTTTTAGAAAAAACATTAGGCTGTTTAGACATAGTAGTTTCACAAGGCAGTTGTTTAAAATTGTTTTGTAATGCCTTATGATTATAAAATGAAAGATATATAACAAAACTAAAAGGAGATTATTTAATATGTCTAACTTACCTGGTGTTGAATAGCTTTGAGAAGATAACATTGAACGGTCGTTTGAGACAGGATTCAAAGGATGAGCTGTCGACCAGCGTTCATTAGAATGGTTGGTATTTGTTATGTCACTTAGTCGAGGTCTTCCAGGCCTACGTATAGCTAAGGATTCTTGCGTACCTATAATGAGAAGTTAAAGAGGTAACACTAACTTGATTAACAGATAATTGTTAAACCAAGTCTCGTATTGTCAATTTATCATATTCATATTTTCACTTCAGGGAGACACTATATTCAATAATTGAATAAGAAAATAGACTATTTTTTTAGTTATCCAATGATCTCTAAAAAGCTTAACAAAAAAACTGTTGGTATAAACTATGAAACAAAAAATGCAGCAATTTGTAGGTTAACATACATATTCATGAATTAACATATGGAACTCATGCAAGCATCTAATTAATAACAGAAATCAAACAACACTTATATAGAAAATACTTACATGTAGCACCACTATACACCGGACGTGCACTTGTTGCTTGGTTGATTAACGAAGACTTGAAAGTTGCCGTGAATATGTTTTCATTGACATTAGACCTGTAACGATCGTTGTTTGAATAGACTGATGAATGGTTACATGGTGTTAACGTGGTTGTTCCTGTTAAAAAAAACAGTCACTCACTTGTTTAAAATTGTTTTGTAATGCCTTATGATTATAAATTGAAAGATATATAAAAAAAATCTAAAATGAGATTATTTAATATGTCTAACTTACCTGGTGTTGTATAGCTTTGAGAAGATAAATCTGAACGGACGTTTGAGACAGGATTCAAAGGATGAGCTGTCGACCAGTGTTCATTAAAATGGTTGGTATTTGTTATGTCACTTAGTCTAGGTCTTCCAGGCCTACGTATAGCTAAGGATTCAGGCGTACCTATAATGAGAAATTAAAGCGTTAACACTAACTTGATTAACAGATAATTGTAAGTAAAAAGATCAAATGATTCATACTTGTTTTGACATAGTAGTTGCACAAGGCAGTTGTTAAACCAAGTCTCGTATTGTCAATTTATTATATTCATGTTTTCACTTCAGGGAGACACTATATTCAATAATTGAATAAGAAAGTAGACTAATTTTTTTAGTTATCCAATGATCTCTAAAAAGCTTAACCAAAAGAATGTTGGTATAAACTATGAAAAAAAAATGCAGCAATTTATAAGCCAAACAACATCTTCATGCATTAACATATGGAACTCATGCAAGCATCTAATTAATAACAGAAATCAAACAACACTTATATAGAAAATACTTACATGTAGCACCACTATACACCGGACGTGCACTTGTTGCTTGGGTGATTAATGAAGACTTGAAAGTTGTCATGAATATGTTTTCATTGACATTAGATCTGTAACGATCGTTGTTTGAATAGACTGATGAATGGTTACATGGTGTTAACGTGGTTGTTCCTGTTAAAAAAATTAGTCACTCACTTGTTTAAAATTGTTTTGTAATGCCTTTTGATTATAAAATGAAAGATAAATAAAAAAACTAAAAGGAGATTATTCAATATGTCTAACTTACCTGGTGTTGAATAGCTTTGAGAAGATAACATTGAACGGTCGTTTGAGACAGGATTCAAAGGATGAGCTGTCGACTAGCGTTCATTAGAATGGTTGGTATTTGTTATGTCACTTAGTCGAGGTCTTCCAGGCCTACGTATAGCTAAGGATTCGGGCGTACCTATAATGAGAAATTAAAGCGGTAACACTAACTTGATTAACAGATAATTTTAATTAAAAAAATCAAATGATTCATACTTAATAAGCATTTCCAAAATAAGCATCGCCACATGTAAAATGCAAATCCTAGAAAAAATATTTAAAGCGAAATAGATGCAAGTGATTATGCTTTATATCACAAGATAATAGGCACGCTTAATGGGTGTTTGGATAAGCTTCTCTAGGGCTTATGGGTTTTTTTGAAACTGAAAAAGCTTATAAGTTCAGTTTTCCTTGCCGTGACCAGGTACTTGTTTTGCAATGTTGTCGAAGACGGTATTATCTTGAATTGCTTTCCGCTTGGTTGTAGAATTGTTCAAAGGTGTGGCTGTAACAGTTCATAGAAAACAATCAAGCAAAGAAAGTGATAAAAGAAATAAGAAAATGGCATAATGGAAGGTTAAAGGTGACGATAGACATACCTGCTGTCGTATTCTCCTTTCGTTTAAAGTTATTAGAACATGCATTTATGTGTGTTTTATTCATGTTTTCTTTCTCATGATTTCTCATTTCCACAGTAACTTGGAGAGTATGTGTGTGAAAATAAGGTGTTTATAGTGACTTGTGTATTTATAAGTAAGATGTTAACATTTAAAAATAATCAATTTAAGTAGAATCAAATCACTAATTTATAGGGATTGGCATTTAAGGTAATTATGGAATGCTACAAATCTGGAATCTTTGTAAATTATGGAGTTGATAGTTGTTATTATTTTCAGAAACTAATAATGGAATGAACATTAAATTCATATGTTTGTGTGTGTGTGAAGATGTAAAAGTATAAAATTGTTTAAGAAACAAAGTATAAGCTGATTCATTATCAATGAAATGAAAATCTCCATGATATTATTAAAGAAACCAGATAAGCAAAGCTCCAAAAACATGAAGCTAACATAGTTTAGGAAATCACCAAAATATAGGACAAACTTAAAACGACGAAGGAAATACCAAATTGTTTAAATTTCAACAAAATTAAGTAAAATAGGAAAATGCAAAACCATGGAGATGAGGCTGTATCTGATCACTCCTTCTCTATTTTGACTTCAATGAACATTTTTTTTGCCTTGTTGGACTCAGCATGCTCCTCATCTTCATAGTTATCAAGATCGATTGTTAACCTTTTCTTTTCATTCCCAGTGCTTCCCGCACTTCCAGCATCTTGTGTCACTTTTCCTGGTGTATCCAATATCAATTTCATTGGAGGGCTTTGTTCTGTCATTCTGCTTGTGAATAAGCTTGTTTTGGGAGTTCAAAATCATCTTGTGAATCCTGAAAGAATGCGTTGGATAAAGTAATGTTAACCTAGTAATCTATTATTTTGTTGATTGTATATCGAATGTGTTAGTATAAAGGTTTAAAATCAGTAATGACCGTTTCACGAAGAAAGGATTTATTGAAATAGTCAATGAGTGGCTTGTCATCAGAAACAGCTTGACAACGATAGGTGTAATCGTTTCTTCTAACATTGTATTCTGAAAAGAGAAGCTTAAAAAGCCACTTTTTGCCAACCATCGTTTCTAATTCTTCTTTGGGGTAGTACGATTCCGTATCCTCACCAGGGTGCTTGTCAATTACTTCCCATATAAACTTGCCACAAAGCTTGCTCACATTCGTGTCAAAGGGGCAGATCCCGAATCATCAATAATTCTGATGATGCATTTGAATCTGAAATAAAAGTGTATAATGGCTTATTATTTAGAAATATTTAAGTTAAGTGTCAAAAGTAGGATTATATAAAACAGTTTGTACGTGAAATATACCGTTTGACAACTTGATAAACAGTACCATGCTTGGCACAAAAAAGTAGGGTTGGGGTAAAAAAGAGATAGGGAAGATGACAATGGGAGGTTAGGCGAAGATAGGTAAGGGTATGAAAGTCATTTTAACTAATTATTTTTATGTGCAAATAAAAAGACTGTAGATATCAATTCCCCTGTTTTTTACATACAATATCATGTTTTGTTTAGTGTTTTGAAAATTTGACAACAATACATTTGAGTTATATTTTATGTGTGCAGGTGTCTCAATCAAAACTCAAAACTGGTGATGCAAGTCTCAAGGAGTATATGACACCACTTCCTGACTTTGAGGACAAGCTTTAGTGAGGGAACACGATTTATCTTTTTCATGGTTTTACTATATTCTGATATATATGATACTGATGTGAAACTTGGTTATGTTTTGAATCTTTTTTATCTCTTACTTCTATCACAATATGTTGCAGTAATGACCTATATATACCAAGGCAGTAAATGGTAGTTGATATTGTGCATCTGCAGGCGATTTTATAGATCTTATTCATGCTTGCTGGAAACTATATATAGCATTGTAGCAGGGTGGGCTACTATATTGCCTTCAGAATAATATTTGTGATGTTTTTAAAATACAATAGGTACCATGAATAGTTTGAGTGAGTGATGTTTTCGAATCATACATGCCATGTTGAGAAAAGTGGTGGTTGTATCATATAAGTAGCCTCGATGTCACTATTAAAAACGGCATTAACCATACGTACTGTGATCATAATAATTATCTGTGAGTGAGTTTGTAAGAAACCTTGGGCATAACTCCAAACTTCTTTAACATATGTAGTGACATTTAAATACCATTTGAGCTGGTACACTTTGCAATAGTGAACATAACACAAGTCTAATGTTGATTGATATTGCAAGTTGATTGATTACTTGGACATATTTGTTTATGGATTAACTTTGGTATATTCAAATTGTATGAGGGTTTAACAAGAGGGTAAGAATTGGATTTGTAGCACAATGTTTGGTTAGTAGGTTCGGGTTAAAGGGGATCCACCAAAGTAAAAAAAAAAAAAATCATGGGTGGGAAGCCAGATTTTGATGGAGATTACTAATTCAAGTGAGACCTTTTGATAAATGCAACCTAAATTCTACGTGAATCCAAATTATTTATGTCTTTTTACATAAATGGGCCATTTTGATCAAAAAACAACTTTTGGATTTTTTTTTTTTTTTTTTTTTTTTTTTTTTTTTTTTTTTTTTTTTTTTTTACGTTATTACTTTTATTTTACTATGTCAATTTTAAATTCAAATTATAATGCTAAACCTATCTACAAACCAAACGGGTTTCTTAAATTATTTTCCTTTCTCTCTCATACATTAAATCTAAATCATAAACCATATTCAAATGTAAATCCAAATCCAAATCCTAAACCTGTCTACAAACCAAACGCCCCCTTAGCTTCTTCACTGTTTCACACAAGCAATCTCAACAAGAAAATGCAAAAAAAATACAATAAATAAACAATTAACACATATAAAACACCACACAATTAATTCTCAACTTCCAATGTGTCTCAATCCTATCCTCTAGCAATATATTGCAAGAAAATAAAAAGACAAAAATTAAAGAGAGCCTGAGAGGTGTTACAGTGCACGCAAAAAGTAACACCAGCGTAATACCAAACCTACTACACCCTTGATTCACTTAGTTAAATGATATAGCAGATAATAATTAAGTCATAACACAGATCCAAGAACAGCAAACCCTAATTTCTCAAAATTAGGCAAAATACCTAGAACCACTTCTAATCGAACCAAGAACACCATATCTATAGATTAAACACACTTAATCGACAAAAGAAGCCTTTTATTGTAAAAAGCCCCAAATTACCCAAACCCTAATTTTTTCAAAAATTAGGCGTTTTCAAAAAATGACTAGATATGAACAATTATACAATAGATTTATCAATTAACAAAGGTTAATTGAAAGACAACCAAGTAAATTTTAAAACCCCCAAATTTTACAAAACCCTAATTTTTTAAAATCGATTTTTTAGAGAAAGATAGATCGTATCTTCTCCGATATCATGTAGAAAAACTTAATCAAAAGAACTTTTATTGATCTAAACCAACCAAAATACAAATTGTTCTCAAACAGAAGTAACCAAATCAACCAAACTAATCACCACAACTACTCTGGTGTAATTCTATTGTCTATTTGATAGTAGTACTATTACAAATCAATAACAAGAACAATAAGATGAAGATAATCTAATTAGGGTTTTTAGACAGAGAGAGCGTAAACAACTTTGAGAGAAAGAGAGAGTGATTTCAGAGATAATAAATCAATAATAAGCCAAAAATCTTGGCTTATATGCTCTTGATCTCACATTTCTTAGTCCCTCCTTAGTTTGCAATCCAATCCTTCCGTGTTATTCCTTTATTATTTTGACCGTATGTCTTTCTAGAAAACTTCACAAACAGCACATATGATCAAAAACCATCCTTAGGACTTTACCTGAAAAACAGAAATGACAACCCTTAGGTTTATACCAGAGATCAGATGATGTTCTTGTTTTTCAACAAAACTGTGCAACAATTATCCAAAAGTGAACATTTGTACAATTACAGTGAAGTATATGAAAATATATTTTTAATCGTGACCATTTCAAACCTTTTACGGCTACATTTAGGGCGGAGTCTGAAATTTTTGATCGAGGGAGCACACTTTGATAAACACTTTAGAAACTACAATACAAATTAATTTTTAAGAGGGGTAAATTACAAATAAATAAATAAATAAATAAAATTATATTTTTTAGAAAATTTACATTATAATTTTTTTCGCTAGGGGGTACGTGCCCCCTCTTGTCTCTGTCCTTGGCTACACTCAAAAGTTGTAGTTGTGTAAAGAAAACATATTTAGAAACGTTAATAAATAATAAAATTACCTTGAGATGGTGAATGATCTGTGCTAAACAGTCAAGTCTAACAGACTTAAAACAGCTTAAACACAAATGCAATTAAGATCAGAGGAATATAGGGGATTCCTGGGTCGTTAAGTCCCACGGAGGATGAATTGGTGTTAAACAACTTCAGATGATAGAATGATCACTAAGGATAGTGATCAGTAAGGATTTCGATGTATAATTACCTAAAGAAAAGATCTACAAATTAAAGCGACTTAAATGCAAATTAAAAGAAATAAAAGATAAAAGATATTAAATAAACGCTATCACTATTTTTAAAGTGATGAACGTTTAAAACCTAAAACGTACGTTTAAATAAAATTACGTACAAAATAAAACGTGAGTTTTAAAGAAATAAAAGGCCTATAAATATGAAAAAGATATTTTTACAATCCTAATAATAAAAGAAAATTATTAGAAAAATAAAATTATTTTTACAACTATTTATTTAATTGTTATTAATTAAAAACTATTTATTAAGTATTTAAATTGCACTAAAATACAAGAAAATACAAAATTAACCTAGAAAAATGAAATTATAACTTAGAAAAATCTAAAATATGATAAAACTTATTTTAAAACTAAAAATATATTTTTTTAGACTTATTATGTATTTATTATTAATTTAAAACTATTTAAAACTAATAAAAATGCTAAAAAATACTTTTTAAACTAAGAAAATTATGGAAAAATACTTTTTATTACTTTTATATTTATCTTAACCTAAGAAAATTGAAAAATCATTTTTTTGAACTTTTTATAATTTATTTGTATTAAAAGCTATTTAAAAATGCCTAAAAACTGTTTTTAATTAAGAAAAATAGCAAACAGTTATGAAAAATTATGAAATTTCAGGAAAAGTCTATTTTAATATGTAGAATCTAGGAAAAATAGAAAAACATGGGCTTGTGTGGAGAAATAAGCAACTGCAGTGGCAACTGCTTATTTATAAGCACTTGAAAAAGCCAAATGATAACCAAAGACCACCAAACCTTCACAGAAGCTATATTAAGCTAAAATAACTGAAATGGAACAGGTTTCAACAAATCCTAACCCACAGAACCACAAGCTCAACAGATTTGATGTTTGAGCTTAATGAGCAAAACAGATTTTAGTAAGCTACTTTGAGCTTATGCACATTTCACCAAATAAGCTAAAACTTAAAAGCAATGAATGGAACTTGTTTTAGACCTGGGTGAGACCAAATGTACCAAAACTCAGACCATTATAAGCTCTTATGAGCCTTGTGTACAAGCTACAAGAACTGAGAAAATCTCAGTATCAACTGAGTTCAGTGAGCAGGGCAACTAAGCCCTTTTTGATGAGCTTCTTTGAGGCTTAAGAAAAATTAACAAAAATCTGAAAAAATGCTTATAAGAAACTAGACCAAGAAAAGTTATAAAACCCAAATTTTGACTTGTTTTGACCCAAAGATGAGCCTGTGATAAATCTACTCAGTTGGGCTCAAAACCATTTTTTCAAGTTTTTGACTTTTAAAACAGTTGAGACAAGTTTGACTTTGGTGAAGTTTGTACTTGATTTAAAGACTGATAATGAGTTTAATGGATGAAATAAAGTTAACACAAGCTTTGTCTATTGATTTTGAACATAAAACAAGAACTTGCTTTGCCAAATATCCAACAGTGGACTGATTCAAGACCCAAGAAAAGGATTTTGACTTTTACAGTTTTGCATGCACAAACTTGGACATATATTAGTTAAATAGAACTCAACAAACATGAACCAAAAGAAAAGACCCACTGATCTAGCCTAAAAGACAGATATATCAGCAGAACCAAACACACCTTAACAAGATTGTTTTGGTACTTTTCAAAAGATTTCACTGATCCAATCCATGTAAATGATAACAGGTTTTGTAATATTGATTACTAGGACTATTGAAACATTAAACAACAGTGTCAATACCATGAAACTCAAGATTAATAAAAATGCTATATTGACTGTTAAAATAAGATTTTTAACAACTACTTAATTAAATAAAACAAGCCTACTATTTTATGGCTTATTTTAACTTAACTAACACTAATAAACATGAACTTACAGAAATTAGAGCTTATGATCAACCAAACAGTGAAATGCCAAAATAGAGAAAAGTGCTTACAAATGACTTTGATGCATAAACTGAGAATTAGGACCAAATAACAGATCCTATAGCTTACCAATAAGCACTATACCCAAGACCATCCACTATATATCCTGCTCCAGCCTTTTTGAACCTTGCACCTTTGCTTTTTATTTTTAAGCTATTTAGTTGGTATTTTTGTGAATTTCTGATTTTGCCTAATAAACTGTTTTTAAGAGTATTTAAAAGCTTGAAAAAGCTTTATAAGGAGCTTATGTGAGCTTCTAAGTCCAAAGTAACAACTTCCAACAACATTTCAACATATTGAGATTTTTGAATAATAAGAAAACTGCATAACTTGAGATAAGACTTGAAACTGGAAATTGATTATTGAAAAGGTTTCAAAATACACTGATAATACTTAATAAAGTACTTGAGAGCTTAAAAATACACTGGATAAATAAAATTAACTAAAACGACATAGATTAAGCTAAAATTACTCTAACTGCCTTCTCCATTGCTTCCTCTTGATATTTATTGACTTCATTTCATCCTTATCGACCTCTGAGTTAATCCCACCAAATCCTGACCATTGGATTGAGCCAGATAATCATTTTTGCCATTTGTCACTTTTTGGCGCCAAAATTCCAACGAGCAGGCTTTCTTAATTAATGGGCTTTGGTTTGATGTGGAGGTGGAAGGGAAGTGTAATCAAGTGGGAAAGTGAGGTGGAAATGGTGAGGTGGAGGTGAAACCACCACTGGTTTTGAGTATACAGGGGTGAGGGAGATGGGTCTACAGTGTAGGCGGTTTATTTTGATTTAAAATTTGGGCCGGGTCAAAGTGTTGGGTTGGATTGGGCTTATATATAATAAAGGGTCCGGTTTGGCTAATGTTAACAACAAGGACCATTCATGCAATTCTCTGAAAGTTGAGGGGCTGACCTTGAACATTTTCCAAAGCTCTCACAAGGACTAAAACTGCCAAGTAATATTAATACAAGGACCTTTGTTGATAATTTCCATTTTTACAAATCCAGGGACCAAAACTGTCAATTTAGAAACTATAAGGACCAAACTTGTAATTTTCTCCAAAGTTCATCATAAGGACCATTTTTGCCATTTATAAATAGAACAAGGCTAAAAGTTGATAATTTTCACTTTTTAAATTAACCAAGGACTATTTTTGACATTTTTCCAAAGTTCAGGGACTAAAGTTGTCAATTTGTGATTTTTAAACTTGGAAGGGTTTGTTTTGACAACTTTTGAATCTTAAGGACCTAAAATGATATTTTACAAGGTTTTGAATTACCAGGGACTGATTTTGACAACTTTTATAACTTGGGGGACTAAAACTGCCAATTATGCAAACTTGATATGTTTTTCACCAGATTTTGATGTTTTTGCATTTAAAACATATAAAACACTTGTTTGTGATATTTTTATCATTTTGATGTGTTTCTGAGTGTTTTCAGATGTTTTTGGCATTTTAACAATACAAAAATGATGAGTATTTAGACACTCATCAATCCCCCACACTAAGATATTGCTAGTCCCTAGCAATGATTTGAGAAAACATAATGGATTTTAATCTCTTTACCAAAAGCCATTACTTCTGGAGTAGCCAAATGTTTCAGTTCAAGTAAGAACCATGGTACACCGATAACCATGTGATTTTGAGCAAACCACCAGCTTTCAACGGATTTGATTTTGTCTTTACCAGAAGCCGTACCCTTCTGGACTAGTCAACTCTTAGATAAATTATCAATATTATCTTTGGTGAGCCGATTACCAATTATGGATTTTCACTGCCTTTACCACAAGCCATAAACTTGCGGGCTAGCCAACTTTTTACTAGTTTAAAGATATGGTGAGTTGAACACCATACAATTTTAGGCAAATTGCAAGCCATAAACGGATTTGAGATGTCTTTACCAAGAGCCGTTTGCTCCTGGATTAGCCAATCCTTATGTGGGTTAGACATGGCGGACTGATTACCATTTGCTGAGTAAGTGAAAAACACTTACTCCAAAAAAAATTTTGGCCAAAAACGGGGGAATTGGGTGGAATAATTACATGATGAAATTCGTGAGAATTCCCCCCCCCACACTTAGAAATGAATATTGCCCTCAATATTCAAAGTACCGGCGGTTATGCCGAAACATAGAACATAAAAGGGAAATATTACGGCCATTATTTTGTTTTTGATATATACACATTTTTTTTTTACACAACAGCGTGGGGAAACTCCCCCACACTAGGGTGGTAGAAAGGGGATAAGAAGACAGAAATATGGATGAAAATCCATATGATGTGTGCTACTGTTTTTGATTCCCGAGTCACTAGCTTGACTCGATCCCCGCATTCATTGGTTCATGGGGAATGTTTGTAGATCCGGGACAACCACAGGGGGAATGTCCTCTCCAAAGTAATGCTTTAATCGATGACCATTTACTTTAAAATTGGGACCATCAGGCTGAGATAACTCAATGGTGCCATAAGGATAAACCTTAGTAATGGTAAATGGACCAGACCAGCGGGACTTAAGCTTTCCCGAGAAAATCTTCAATCTAGAGTTGAAAAGAAGGACTCGATCACCAACGTTGAAAACGCGGTTCTTGATTTTAGAGTCATGAATCTTCTTTGTCTTTTGCTTGTAAATTAAAGAGTTCTCGTATGCTTGATCACGGAGTTCATTTAGTTCATTCATTTGAACTTTTCTGTGATCACCGGCTGTCTGTATATCGAAGTTTGCATGCTTTAAGGCCCAGTAAGCCTTGTGCTCTAGTTCAATCGGAAGATGGCATGCTTTTCCGTACACTAGCTTGTATGGAGTACACCCAATTGGTGTTTTGTAAGCTGTACGAAAAGCCCAGAGTGCGTCATCCAGTTTATCCGACCAGGATGCACGATTTTCACCTACTGTCCTTTCAAGTATTCTTTTAATACCACGGTTTGAAACTTCCACCCGCCCACTTGTTTGGGGGTGGTATGCAGTAGATAGACGGTGGGTAACACCATACTTTTGCATGACACGATCAAATTGATCATTACAAAAATGTGTACCACGATCACTGATTATTGCACGAGGAGTTCCAAACCTGGCAAAGAGAGCTTTCAAAAATTTCACAACTACTCGGGCATCATTTGTAGGTAAAGCTTTCGCTTCAACCCATTTCGACAAATAGTCAACAGCCACGAGTATGTACTTGTTACCACGAGACGAAGGAAATGGCCCCATAAAGTCAATACCCCAGATGTCAAATATCTCACAAACTTGAATGGCATTTTGTGGCATTTCATTCCTTTGAGATATATTTCCATGACGCTGACAAGCATCACAAGCTTTGACAAATTCGTGGGCATCTTTATAGATTGTGGGCCAATAGAACCCGGAATCAAACACCTTTTTCGCGGTGTAGTTTGGACTATGATGGCCCCCGGTGGGTCCAGCATGGCAAGCTTTGAGAATGTCAAGAGCTTCTTGTCCATAAACACACCGTCGGATGACTTGATCCGCACAGATTTTGAATAAGAAAGGGTCGTCCCAGAAGTAATGTTTAACATCCTTGAAGAATTTATTCTTCTGCTGGGTTGACATCCCTTTCACAATGAAGTTACCCGCATGGTAATTTGCAAAGTCAGCAAACCATGGGGTAGAAGAGTTTCCACGAAAAGAAACCGCATTGAGTGTCTCGAGAGGAAATGTTTCATTTATTTCCTTCTTCTCGAAAACATCTTGGTGAGGGTTTTCTAATCTGGAAAGATGATCAGCAGCTAGGTTCTCAGCTCCTTTTTTATCACGTATGATAATATCAAATTCTTGGAGGAGGAGAACCCAACGAAGCAATCTCGGCTTTGCATCTTGTTTTGCAAAGAGATATTTAAGAGCCAAGTGATCCGTATACACTACACATTTGGTCAAGATTAAGTACGGCCGAAACTTCTCAAATGCATACACCACGGCTAATAGCTCTTTTTCTGTGGTGGTGTAATGAGTTTGAGCTTCCGTCATAGTCTTACTTGCGTAGTGAATAGGCTGAAAATGCTTGTTTCTTCGTTGCCCTAAGACTGCGCCGATAGCAAAATCACTTGCATCGCACATGAGCTCAAAGGGTAAGTCCCAGTCGGGAGCAACGAGAATGGGTGCTTCAGTAAGCTTTTTCTTCAATGTTTCAAAAGCTATGATGCACTCAGGTGAGAAGATAAAAGGAGCATCCTTTTCAAGAAGATGAGTCATTGGCCGGGCAATTTTGGAAAAATCTTGTATGAATCTACGATAGAAACCGGCATGACCTAAAAAACTCCTAATACCTTTAACGGTAGTAGGATGAGGTAGTTTAGCAATGACATCGACTTTTGCTCTATCTACCTCAATCCCGTTTTTTGAAATCTTATGGCCAAGGACTATGCCTTCTTTGACCATAAAGTGACTTTTCTCCCAGTTTAGACAAAGATTGGTGTCTTCACACCGTTTGAGCATTTTATCTAGATGGGAGAGACATGTTTGAAACGAATCCCCAATGACCGAGAAGTCATCCATAAACACCTCCATTGTTTCCCCGATCATGTCGTGGAAAATGGCCATCATACATCGTTGGAACGTGCCAGGAGCATTACATAAGCCAAAAGGCATACGTCTATAGGCAAAAGTTCCGTATGGGCAGGTGAATGTAGTTTTATCTTGATCTTTTGGATCAATGGGAATCTGAAAGTACCCCGAGAAACCATCAAGGAAACAATAGTATTCATTCCCTGCTAATCTCTCAAGCATTTGGTCCATGAAGGGTAGAGGAAAATGGTCTTTACGAGTGGCGTCATTCAACTTACGATAGTCAATGCAAACACGCCATCCCGTAACCAATCGAGTTGGAATTAACTCGTTATCTTCATTTGTGACAACAGTTATGCCACCCTTTTTCGGAACACAATGAATTGGGCTAACCCAAGGACTATCCGAGATCGGGTAAATCAATCCTGCATCAAGAAGTTTGATAACCTCTTGTTTGATAACATCATGGATTTTTGGATTTACTCTTCTCTGATGTTGAACTGCTGGCTTAAAGTCATCCTCCATCAAGATTTTGTGAGTACAAAATTCAGGGTTGATACCCTTAATGTCGGAGAGTTTCCAAGCAATTGCTTGCTTGTGTGACTTCAAGATTGTAATGAGAGCAGCTTTTTCATCTTTACTCAAATCTCTAGCAATAATGACTGGTAATTTATCATCACCTTCAAGAAATGCATACTCGAGATGAGGTGGTAAGTCCTTAAGCTCAACCTCAGGAAATTCTTCAGTTTTCTCAACTGACTTGACTTCCTTGTTATGAAGTTTGATGGAAGGGAGAGGAGGAGAAATGTCATGATTTAACAACTTCTCATGAAGAATATCTCCCTCCAGATTAATCTCATTTTGATTAATCTCAACTGGAATTGAATCACTAGAGTGAGGGGCTAATGATGGATCATCATTAAGCAACTTCTCAATGAGAAGTATGTCCCCCTCAATGTCAATTGGAGCGTGATCAATTTCCCATGGAACAGAATCACTGGACAAGTAAGCTTCAATCTCTTCTAAGATGAAGTCACTTTCCTCAAATGGGGTAAGAGAAGGAGTAGAATTAGCGATGATAGGTTGAGATGAATGAGTGAGATTATCACTCGAAGAATTATGATCATAACCAAGAACTTCTTGCGAGTACTCTTCAGAAGCAACATCAATGATATCTATTCGGTTAACCGATTCAGAATCATAATTTGCAGAGTACCTCGAAGTCTGATCAAGGTTAAAAGTGACAGCTTCATTACCAACACGTAATGTGATTTCTTGCTCAAATACATCTATGAGAGCACGGCCCGTTCTCAGGAATCCTCGACCAACAATGAGAGGAACCCGATGATCGGCATCAAAATCAACAACCACGAAGTCAGCTGGAAAATGGAACTTTCCTACTTTCACAAATACGTCCTCGGCAATGCCGAGAGGACGGGATATTGTACGATCTGCAAGCTCGAGAGTCATGCATGTAGGAGTAAGTTCCGGAAGAGAAAGTTTCTTCCATACTGAATATGGCATAAGATTAATGCTTGCACCAAGATCTGCTAGGGCAAAGCATTCAACCATTCCTGGGAATACACAAGGTAAGAGAAATTTCCCAGGATCTCCAAGCTTTTCTGGAAGCTTCTTCAGAATAACTGCAGAGCAGTTCTCGTTAAGAGGAGTTTTAGCCATTTCAAACAGCTTTTCCTTGTTGCTTAACATGTGTTTGAGAGTAGATGCAAACTTGGGCATCAGCATGATAGCATCCGCAAAGCTTATGTCAAAATGTAATTCTTGGAAAATTTGGAAAAATTTATCCATTTGATGACTAGCTTTTTCACGGAGCTTTTGCTCATTCAAACGTGATGGATAAGGAATAGAAGATTTGGATTTGGTATTTTCAACGGGAGCTACAGGTGGTTCAAAAACAACTCCTGGATTAGACTTGGGTTTCTGGACAACTTGAGGATGGACTACCGAAGGTGGGACTTGTGCGGTATTACTTGGGCTAGAATAATGCACCTTGTCCGTTGTTTCCTTGGTAACTTGACTCATTGCCACAGGAGGAGGGGGCATTGGAGTCGTAGGTCCATTATGTGTTGGAGGCTCACTTTCCACTACCTTTGGAAGAGAAGAAGAAGAAGAGGTAGTAGGAATAGCGGGTCTATTGTATGAAACACCACTTCTGGTCGTGATCGCCTTAGCATCGCCCCTCGGGTTAGCGATCGTGTTGCTCGGAAGTTTTCCTGAGCCCGAGGGTTGATCATTTAAAGACTTCTTGAGATCAGCAATCTGACTGACCAACAACCTGTTCATTTCATCTTGGGATTTCATGAACTGCTTCAGTAACTCATCAGATGATGGTCCTGGAGGAGTAATGACGGGAGGTGGATTAGGAGGGAAATTTTGAGGTCGGATGTTTTGATTATGACCTTGTTGTTGAAAATTCCCTTGATTAGGATTCACATTCCCATGAAATTGATTCCCTCGATTGAAATTGTTTTGATGAAGGTTCCCTTGTTGTTGGAAACCTTGATTGGGTCCAGGATAGAAATTACCTTGGTTTTGATAACCTTGGTTCATTCTAGGTTGATTCTGATTCCGGTTAGGATTCTGGTTAAAACCGGGTGGTGCCTGATAAGTGTTAGCACGGTAGTTTGGTTCATTCTGAGGACGGTATTGATTACCTCCTTGATTTGAAGTACCGGCTATAGCATTTGCTTCAAACGGACTACCATCGGTGGCAGTACAGTTGTAGTATGCATGAGGACCACCACAAGTGACACAAACTTCAACTTTCTTCACTTCACCATGTGATGGTGTTTGAGTGAAGGTGACTTTCTTTTGGTTAGCAAGAACCAAAGCATGAACAATGTCCGTGAGTTTATCAATCTTAGCATCGGTGCTAGATGTACTCATTGGAGATGAAGTAGAAGGTCCAGCATTAGACTGATTTTGATATGTCTTTGTGCGGAAAGGACGGACCTGGGACTTGTTTTCAATGATTTGTAAGGCTTCTTTTGTGGTTTTGCTAAGGAAATTACCTCCCGCGGAGGCATTCAAAGAGTCTTGGTCAGCTTGTCTCAGACCATTATAGAAAGTATCCATTTGCATTAACTCGGTAAAACCATGATGTGGACACTTGCGGAGCAATTCTTTGTAACGATCCCATGCCTCCTCGAATGATTCATCAAATCTCTGAGAAAATTTCATTATCTCATTCTTAAGACTTGTGGTTCGGGATGGAGGATAGAATTCGTTAACAAACTTGGTAACTAGATCTTCCCATGTCTCAATGGAACGAGGGGGTTGTTTCTCAAGCCAATTCCGGGCTTGTCCCTCTAGAGAAAATGGGAACAGAAGAAGCTTGATAGCTTCGTGTGGGACATTCTTGTACTTGATGGTCGATGCTATCTTGTTAAACCATCGAATGTGTGCGTGAGGATCATCCCTCTCAAAACCATAGAATTGGCTTTGGGTTACTAGATTAAGCAACCCGGTTTTGAGCTCGAAGGTATCAGCCACAATGGCTGGGACAACAATGGCATCTCCGTAACCCTCGATGGGTGCTTGGAGAAGCTCATTCATGGGTTTGTCTTCTGCCATTTCGACAGGTGGTGGTGGTGGTAGACGTTCCTCAGTCACGGCTGAAGGAGCTGAACGTCCTCTACGTCTACGAGGAATGTTTCCAAGTTCGGAAAGTGGACTTGTAGAACTGGAAGAACGAGTGCGCATGCACTAAGTATAAAAATCAATTTTCAAAACAAATGAGGCAAAACACAAGTGAACTTAACCAATAATCACAAATGAACTGGCTTCTTTGAAAAAGGTACACCAAATCACAAGTGACACAAAGGCAAGTTTTAAATCTGATGTTCGGGAACTTATTAATGGTCGCACCCCCAGTTAGGTAGTGCACTGCCTTGATTTGCGGTGGTTGATTTTTATGTATATTTTAAGCACCACTGAAAAGACGTAGGTAATGATTTGTGCAAAGGGGTTTAAAAACTTTTGACAATATTTTTGGTATCGTCCCGTTTAACCAAATCGTATCTCTTTAAGAATCACCTTAAAAGAAACACAAGACAGAAAACGTTACGATTGTTTTGTTGTTTTATATTGTTTTTGAGTTTTTAACACTTTAGGAAAAGTGTTAATGAACTTTTTGGTTTATATAAACTTTACAGAAAACTTTTTTTACAAACTGTGGTATATGTGCAAGTACGGGTCTGAAAATGCTAGAAACACGCTTACAGCCTCCCCGGCAGCGGCGCCAAAATTTGATCTGTGCTAAACAGTCAAGTCTAACAGACTTAAAACAGCTTAAACACAAATGCAATTAAGATCAGAGGAATATAGGGGATTCCTGGGTCGTTAAGTCCCACGGAGGATGAATTGGTGTTAAACAACTTCAGATGATAGAATGATCACTAAGGATAGTGATCAGTAAGGATTTCGATGTATAATTACCTAAAGAAAAGATCTACAAATTAAAGCGACTTAAATGCAAATTAAAAGAAATAAAAGATAAAAGATATTAAATAAACGCTATCACTATTTTTAAAGTGATGAACGTTTAAAACCTAAAACGTACGTTTAAATAAAATTACGTACAAAATAAAACGTGAGTTTTAAAGAAATAAAAGGCCTATAAATATGAAAATGATATTTTTACAATCCTAATAATAAAAGAAAATTATTAGAAAAAGAAAATTATTTTTACAACTATTTATTTAATTGTTATTAATTAAAAACTATTTATTAAGTATTTAAATTGCACTAAAATACAAGAAAATACAAAATTAACCTAGAAAAATGAAATTATAACTTAGAAAAATCTAAAATATGATAAAACTTATTTTAAAACTAAAAATATATTTTTTTAGACTTATTATGTATTTATTATTAATTTAAAACTAATAAAAATGCTAAAAAATACTTTTTAAACTAAGAAAATTATGGAAAAATACTTTTTATTACTTTTATATTTATCTTAACCTAAGAAAATTGAAAAATCATTTTTTTGAACTTTTTATAATTTATTTGTATTAAAAGCTATTTAAAAATGCCTAAAAACTGTTTTTAATTAAGAAAAATAGCAAACAGTTATGAAAAATTATGAAAATTTCAGGAAAAGTCTATTTTAATATGTAGAATCTAGGAAAAATAGAAAAACATGGGCTTGTGTGGAGAAATAAGCAACTGCAGTGGCAACTGCTTATTTATAAGCACTTGAAAAAGCCAAATGATAACCAAAGACCACCAAACCTTCACAGAAGCTATATTAAGCTAAAATAACTGAAATGGAACAGGTTTCAACAAATCCTAACCCACAGAACCACAAGCTCAACAGATTTGATGTTTGAGCTTAATGAGCAAAACAGATTTTAGTAAGCTACTTTGAGCTTATGCACAGATCACCAAATAAGCTAAAACTTAAAAGCAATGAATGGAACTTGTTTTAGACCTGGGTGAGACCAAATGTACCAAAACTCAGACCATTATAAGCTCTTATGAGCCTTGTGTACAAGCTACAAGAACTGAGAAAATCTCAGTATCAACTGAGTTCAGTGAGCAGGGCAACTAAGCCCTTTTTGATGAGCTTCTTTGAGGGTTAAGAAAAATTAACAAAAATCTGAAAAAATGCTTATAAGAAACTAGACCAAGAAAAGTTATAAAACCCAAATTTTGACTTGTTTTGACCCAAAGATGAGCCTGTGATAAATCTACTCAGTTGGGCTCAAAACCATTTTTTCAAGTTTTTGACTTTTAAAACAGTTGAGACAAGTTTGACTTTGGTGAAGTTTGTACTTGATTTAAAGACTGATAATGAGTTTAATGGATGAAATAAAGTTAACACAAGCTTTGTCTATTGATTTTGAACATAAAACAAGAACTTGCTTTGCCAAATATCCAACAGTGGACTGATTCAAGACCCAAGAAAAGGATTTTGACTTTTACAGTTTTGCATGCACAAACTTGGACAGATATTAGTTAAATAGAACTCAACAAACATGAACCAAAAGAAAAGACCCATTGATCTAGCCTAAAAGACAGATATATCAGCAGAACCAAACACACCTTAACAAGACTGTTTTGGTACTTTTCAAAAGATTTCACTGATCCAATCCATGTAAATGATAACAGGTTTTGTAATATTGATTACTAGGACTATTGAAACATTAAACAACAGTGTCAATACTATGAAACTCAAGATTAATAAAAATGCTATATTGACTGTTAAAATAAGATTTTTAACAACTACTTAATTAAATAAAACAAGCCTACTGTTTTATGGCTTATTTTAACTTAACTAACACTAATAAACATGAACTTACAGAAATTAGAGCTTATGATCAACCAAACAGTGAAATGCCAAAATAGAGAAAAGTGCTTACAAATGACTTTGATGCGTAAACTGAGAATTAGGACCAAATAACAGATCCTATAGCTTACCAATAAGCACTATACCCAAGACCATCCACTATATATCCTGCTCCAGCCTTTTTGAACCTTGCACCTTTGCTTTTTATTTTTAAGCTATTTAGTTGGTATTTTTGTGAATTTCTGATTTTGCCTAATAAACTGTTTTTAAGAGTATCTAAAAGCTTGAAAAAGCTTTATAAGGAGCTTATGTGAGCTTCTAAGTCCAAAGTAACAACTTCCAACAACATTTCAACATATTGAGATTTTTGAATAATAAGAAAACTGCATAACTTGAGATAAGACTTGAAACTGGAAATTGATTATTGAAAAGGTTTCAAAATACACTGATAATACTTAATAAAGTACTTGAGAGCTTAAAAATACACTGGATAAAGAAAATTAACTAAAACGACATAGATTAAGCTAAAATTACTCTAACTGCCTTCTCCATTGCTTCCTCTTGATATTTATTGACTTCATTTCATCCTTGTCAACCTCTGAGTTAATCCCACCAAATCCTGACCATTGGATTGAGCCAGATAATCATTTTTGCCATTTGTCACTTTTTGGCGCCAAAATTCCAACGAGCAGGTTTTCTTAATTAATGGGCTTTGGTTTGATGTGGAGGTGGAAGGGAAGTGTAATCAAGTGGGAAAGTGAGGTGGAAATGGTGAGGTGGAGGTGAAACCACCACTGGTTTTGAGTATACAGGGGTGAGGGAGATGGGTCTACAGTGTAGGCGGTTTATTTTGATTTAAAATTTGGGCCGGGTCAAAGTGTTGGGTTGGATTGGGCTTATATATAATAAAGGGTCCGGTTTGGCTAATGTTAACAACAAGGACCATTCATGCAATTCTCTGAAAGTTGAGGGGCTGACCTTGAACATTTTCCAAAGCTCTCACAAGGACTAAAACTGCCAAGTAAGATTAATACAAGGACCTTTGTTGATAATTTCCATTTTTACAAATCCAGGGACCAAAACTGTCAATTTAGAAACTATAAGGACCAAACTTGTAATTTTATCCAAAGTTCATCATAAGGACCATTTTTGCCATTTATAAATAGAACAAGGCTAAAAGTTAATAATTTTCACTTTTTAAATTAACCAAGGACTATTTTTGACATTTTTCCAAAGTTCAGGGACTAAAGTTGTCAATTTGTGATTTTTAAACTTGGAAGGGTTTGTTTTGACAACTTTTGAATCTTAAGGACCTAAAATGATATTTTACAAGGTTTTGAATTACCAGGGACTGATTTTGACAACTTTTATAACTTGGGGGACTAAAACTGCCAATTATGCGAACTTGATATGTTTTTCACCAGATTTTGATGTTTTTGCATTTAAAACATATAAAACACTTGTTTGTGATATTTTTATCATTTTGATGTGTTTCTGAGTGTTTTCAGATGTTTTTGGCATTTTAACAGTACAAAAATGATGAGTATTTAAACACTCATCAGTGAACTGTAGGATTTCTTGCACTGCTAAATAGCATTTAGAATACTATCATGTTGTTGTAAAGCTGAGTCATCTCGTCCTAACGCCATTAAAGGCACATGCTTAACGATGACGAAGATGACCTAGTCTTACCCAAATGTTTCATCACTTCATGGAGAAAATAAAAAACGTTGACTGTTCCCGAAAGCTAACTTTCTCATTACCTCATTTCGAACCTTTTGGCTTAATAAGATTCAAATACATGTGTGCAACATCTTTAGCTAACCTTTTTGACGTCATATATTCATCATGATGATGATGTAGAAGCTTTTCACTTTAATTTCAGCTTATATCTCAAGCTATATATTATCTCGACCAAGTAACGAGCTAATAGTAACTTCTCATTTCAATGTTGATGTTAGTTGATATTGAGAAATAGTATTGTTCAAAACATTAAACAAAGATTAATTAAGCGGTTTTTTGGTTTAAGGGTATGGTTATAAGATTCTTTCTCATTATAGTTGTTTGGTTATTCAGTTTCATAATTGAAAATGAGAATCAAACCTCTAAAGCTAGGCATTTTCTATATCCACTAAAGGTGATATGTTCAAAACCTATTCCAATGACCATAAGGGTGTGTTTGGTTCGGGTAAATTGAAGGGTATTGGAGTAATCTTATGACTTTGAATTCTTTGACATATACTAGTTAACCAAACAGACAACACGAGATTTTGAATTAGATTTTTTTGGAAATAAAAATACTTTGATTTCAATTTACTTGAACCAAATGCCCCCTAAGCTTAGTGATTCCCAAGGAATATCATGAAATTGAAATGAAGTTTATAAATGAATTAATCTCTTAGATGGGCTGGACTCGGAGGTAGCTCCTAAATCCACATTACTGCACCTAAAACTATAGTCCACATTACTAATAAAGTTTGTTAATTCCAATATATAATTCTTCATTTGTTAAAACGGATACTTACTACCCTAACTTATGTTTATCATTAAACTAGTAAGTTTTCCAAGACATTGCCATCTTAAATGCATTAGGGTAAAAACATGTAAAAGTCCATTAACCTTAATTATTTCATTTTCAAACGTTTCATTCACACATCACTTTGGCTCGTTTAATTCAAAATTTCAATATACAATTTATGTTACAAAATGTTCAATTCGATAAAACTCATTTCAAAGAATCATGAATGATAAAAATCATTTCGTCACACGATTGTTTGATAGAAAAATAAATGTCAAAGCTTAATCATGGACACCAAATTTTAAACAACTTGTCATACCACATTTTATTTTGTTCATGATCTTTTGTAGTAGCACAAAACAAATTAACCCTTTGGTATATTTCCTTTTTGTTTGTCACGTAAAATCCTTACTTGGACCATATTATACACTTGCAAATACACTCTTTTGCTTCTTTCTGTGACATGTTACGAACCAATCGACAACATGTACATAATCGAATCTATCCTCAAGCATTAATATGATAATACCTAAAATATCCACAAGGAAAACCGACAGTGGAAGGCGGAAATTCGCGTATTCAAAAAACCTAGTGTATAAACCAATCTCTGGGACGCTCGTGCATAGTATGGATAGGTGAAGGAAGCTTGAACTTCAGGAGGAATATGAAACTTACCAAGAAAAGCTTCAAACATCCTTGGAGTAGTGTGGCATTTGATATCTGTGATAGTACCCATGGCATAAAAATAAAGTCAAGATCTAACCTAGTAAGTGGACAAATATCTTTTTCAAAGAAAAGGAAAAAACAGAGCGACGATGGCTAAAATAGCGAAGGAAGAAAAGTGAAATGGTAAAAACCAGGGGTGGTATTTATACTAGGGTATATCCAAATCAAGATGGCACAAGATGACTACACGTGTCAGCGAAAATCCGTTTAAACGACTAGGATGAAAAGTAAAAGATAAGAATAACAACGACGCGTGGCCCACTCAGTCAAATCAACCAGAAGATGAAGTCCAAAAGCGTCCACGTCGCATGATACACCTAGAAAAGTTGTTTAGTTACCCTAAGTCTAGTAACATCCATCGCACACGATAAACAAACCGCACGCAGTGTATACACTAGACTGGGGGGACTTGATGACGTATAGCACGTACAATAGGCCTACTGGGCTTAGCTCGTGCTATATGCATTATGAGCCTAGGCCCAACAACAAAACAACCACAAGTACTGGATCGACCTTGAGCCCAATAGCAAAATTGGCTACGGTCCAGACTCAAAGACGCACGCAGAATGCCTAGCGGACCAAACCTCTAGCCGCGGAAAGTATTTTGTGTCCGCATTCACGATTATTACGGAACCTTGCCCGACAAGGGTCCCACTCCGGCCATTAACTTTTATATGTGAGTTGTTAGGAAACCCTAGCAGTGAGCATCGCCTATAAAAGGGGTTTTAACCCTCTCACAAGGTACAACTTTCTCTCTCATAATAACACATACACCCTTATTATCTCTAACAAGAATGTACACTTAGGTGCTGTTTGTATAGTAAGAGGCTCTGAGTCTGAATTTGATTCACACATCTGAATATGAATATGCGGTAGAAAAGTCTGGATCTGATTTCCATCTTAGTCTGAATAAGTGGTTGAAAATTTTGAATCTAACTCAAATAAAACTATTTATTTTTGTAAAAATTTCTAAATGTGTTAAACTTTGTTAAATATAAAAAACAAATTTAATAATATAATCAATTAAAAGATAGAAGTTTAATTGACAAAAATAATTATGTTGGAGTTTAAATTTATTTTTTTAAAATGATCATGTTATAGTTCATATCTATGAGTTTGAAACCGAACCTTTCAGTTTGAAAAAAGTATGAGGGTGCGTTTGGTATGCTGCCATGAATGACAATAGGTATGAGTTTGATAGTAGCGGTGGGTCGCTCAACTATGAAAGATCCATTCCTAGCTCTTTTTATGTAGATGAAGTATGAATTATATATATCATTCATTACCATAGTGGTGGCCCCCCTCATCTTAAATAAACACCTTTAATCACTTTCATAGTCATAGTCTCATTCCCATAGTGGATACCAAACACACCCTAAATTGTCACATATCATCTTATACATTATTTACTTAACAAAACATATGCAATGAGCCAATGATTCTATTTAATACTTTTAATACGAAAGATAAAGGTGAAACAAGAAGAAAAAAAATGAACAAAACACACACACATAAATAAAATAATAATAACAAAAATAAAAAAGTAAGAAAATAATAAAAAAGAGACATTAAGAGGTGTTAAGACATCCCATCCCTATCTTGTTCAATAAGAGTTTTATGCCTCTTAATGATCAGAAAAAAATAAACGCTCTTAGCACTGATTGTCTCTTACTGGCTCTTAATGACATGAGAAAAACAAACACTCTTAATGACCCAAATGTCTGACTACATCTGAATGAGTCAGATTAAGATGCTGTTAAGAGGTATTTTTAGAAAAAACAAACACCACCTTACTCTCACGCCGAAGTTTAATCGTGGGGTCCGTCCCACGGTAAGGCTAACGGTTTACTCTCACTTGTGCAGGGATTCAATCAATCACTTGGATTAGTACAAGCTTAGCCCATCAACAACTTGTTGGCCCAACCCAACAAGCATCATGCATAATCATTCTAACCCGTCACACTTTCTGTACTAACAATGTAGATACTCATAAATATATATACATATACAAGTTAATCGAATATGGATACAACATATAAATTCTAAATACTTATACACTAGAAAGATCGGGGTCGGGGTGGGGTTCGGGGATTTATGTTATCCCCATCCCCACCCATCCCCGATTTCATATTTCGGGGATTCCCCATCCCCTGTCAACTCAGGGATTTTTCAGTCAAATCGGGTTTGGGAATCGGGTCCCCATCGGGTACGGATTTTTTGCCATCACTAACGAGCACATGTAACAACATGTAAAATACCGAAAAAACCAATCGGTGTAATATAGAATAACAACAACTAAGAGCATCCGCAACGCATCACTTTACATAAGACTTTTTACTATTTGAATAAACTTTAGAATGACTTGGAATACACCAAGAGTTTGATAGAAAAAACCACAAGTGATTCTCATTAATTGAATACTTGTTAAAGCATAGATTTGTACTTGTTTATTATACAAAATAAATGAAAAGCTTTTGATACTAACATTTTGCATTAGAGCAATGACATTTTGATTTCTAAAATACATTTCAACATTAAATGTGCTTAATGCATCAAGTCTTTTATTACTTGATGCATTGGTCATGCTCTAAGGCCTACCACCAACATCATTTTCAAAAAATTTAAATGCATATTGACTTGTATTTTGATGAAGTAAATGTCTAAAATTATTAACTTGTGTAAGCTTAATATTTTTAAGATTTTTAAAATTAAAAGTTTGCAAACGATAGATATGAAAAAAAAAGGTAATTTATTAACTTTGCTTTAAATAAACATGTAGAATTGTAGCACAATTCATTATTTTTGAATCCAAGAGTCATGAGTGAGCATGGTATAGGTTGGTACGGTTTTTGGTAAAAATCAACTCGCATATGCAATTACAGTTTTTGAAAAATGAGAATCCACATCCGGCTTTTGCGTTTTTTGGGTCAAAGTTTTTTTTATTTTTAACAAATATAAAAATGGTGTAAGCAATAAAAAAGAAATGGCTGGCCCATGCAGGTCGATCTTGGCGTTATTAGCACGACGCTCTAACCAACTGAGCTAATAGGCCTATTTGTTGATACATTTCCCTACTTGATTTATAAAACTAGGGAAGTGATTTGTACACTCTTATATTTGATTAATACACTCAAATTATAAGTGTTTGGACATTTATACCTTTACAGGTTGAAAACAAATAAAAATAATATAAGGGTATAAATGTCAAGACACTTATAATTTGAGTGTAGAAATCAATTATGTGAGTGTATAAATCAATTCCCATAAAACTACTACCCCTTACTTACAGCAGTAGTATATAACAGGGTTTGTTACCAGTGAAGAAACAAAATGGTGAAACCAACAGCAGCAGCAGCGACGACGAAAGATGACGCTCAAGCTCTAATTAAGTCACTACGATCTGCTTATTCAGCTACACCTACTAATCTCAAGGTTTTTTTTTTTTTTTTTTTTTTTTTTTTTTTTTTTTTATAATTAAATTTATTTTGTGACCTAATGATGTGATGATTGAATTAATTGCATATTATAGATCTGTATGTTTCATTTGCTGTATTCACTGCTGTTATTCAGGTATTAATTTATTTATTATTTATAGTTCCAATTATGATCTGATTTTAATCGATAGTAATGTAGTTGTTGCGTTGTTGTGTTTCGGTGTTTGATTCAACTGTCCTGTGGTTTTTGAGGTTTTGGATTCATTTTGCGCGTCACATTTGATATATATTTTTGTTCAATTTTAAGGGGCTTATTTAAAACATTTCGGCTTATATAAGCTTATTATGACATGATAGGCTTATATAAGCCGAAAAGTTTCAAAATAAGTCACAAAAAGTTAGCTTATGAAACATAAGCCGAAAACCAAATAAGCCATAAGCACGCTATATAAGCCGAAACAATCACCTACTTAGCTCTAAGGGTTTAGCATTTGAAATATAAAGCTTGTTTGGGCATGTAGCGCGTACTGTTTTGGAACGCTAGTTATACAAATGCTACTCAAAGGATATTAGTAACATTGGTGTTTGGTGCTAAATATGGTTGTGATACGAGGGATAATGGAAAACTATCTTCCCAGTTATGATATTATAGAGAAGGGGGGGGGGGGGGGGTGTTAAAGTTTAACTAGAATCTTTAGTGTTTACCGCTGCATATAGCGTACTACTTTAGTGAAACGCTTAGAAATTTTGAAAAAGAAGCATAGGAGATATGACTGAGGCCCGAGGCAAGTAACTTCAGTGATCATCCAAAGTGTCTAAATATTTGGTCCTTTTCACCAGCTTCGTCAGTAAGTTTTGAGCTATTAGCTTATAAGATACTAGTACACCAATTAGTAATTTGCTCATATTAATAGAATCTGTGGTTATGGTTTCAACTCTCGTAGAAGAGATTAATGCTACTTGCTGGTCTCAAAGAGGGATAGATATAATGGTCATTGCTTCTTTGGCTTGATGAAGTGTTAAATAATGAGTAGCAAATGGCTATAGGCCAGTAAGCTGCTTTTATGCCGGTGGTCATGATTTAGATCGCACGTAGACACGTAGTGTTGTGCTTCTTACTTCGATAACACCTTTTTAGGCAATAAACTTTATGCTCAAATACAGTGCCTTTAGCGAACTACTTGTATGCTTGACTAGGTAGAAATGATAGGGAACTCTTGTTTCAAGATAGAACAGAAAAATAATGAGGACGCATTATCATTTATCATTTATTATTTTTCTCTATCAATTAAGGGTTTTTTTTTTTTTTTTTTTTTTTTTTTTTTTTTTTTTTTTTTTTTTTTTTTAAATCATGAAATTATACTTTATTTTTACCTATTACCAGGTGGGCTACATGGCAGTTGTTGGTTCCTTTCCATTCAACTCCTTCCTCTCAGGTGTGCTTTCTTGTGTCGGGACAGCCATCCTTGCTGGTAAGCTTATGTGCATTCAACACTACAAGTAGACATGCTTCATTTTAATTAGGATTCAGTGTCTTAAAAAATCATGTATGTTATCCTTTTGGCTGCAGTTTGTCTCCGTATCCAAGTAAACAAAGAAAACAAGGAATTCAAGGTACCTTTCTTGTTTCTCTTTGGCTATGTACTTATATATATTTTGATTGAGATAACATTGTTAGAGTGTTAGTAGGGTAGCAAAATGGTTGGGCCACATGGGGTAAGTAACGTTTTGAAACACCTTGAATCAAAAGTTTATATTATCAATAAATAATTTATGTCTCAACACAAAAATTATATGATTACTTTAGAATCCAACTTTTTAGAAAAAAAAAAATTGATTTTGGAGGTTTTATGCATCACAAATACCTGTCAAAACGACCGGAACAGCCTGAATATTGATTTTGGAGGTTTTATGCATCACAAATAACTTTTGACCCGTAACTCCGTTTTCAGCGAAATACCTGTCAAAACGACCAGAACAGCCTGAATATTGTGAGGTTTCACCACGATGTCGTGAAACGAATTTTTCGAAGCCCAAATCCCCTCTGAAAGGAAGTTATTGAGTTTTTAAGTTTTTAGACCTAAATTTCACCGTATAAACGTGCATTAACAAATCCAATTGACAACAAAATAACACTTCAGCTAATCCTTCAAACAATCATCACTCCTAACACATATTCCTCTATCATTGTGTGGGTCCATCAGTTATCTTAACTCGTTCTATTGGTCATTGTATCACGGTTTGGTCTTGATTTTAGTAAAATCCCGCGAAAGATTCTATTTCTCGGTTAAATCATAGACTTGTAAAATCCCGTGCATTCTACCACATCATGTCTTACTCTACTGACCCAGTGATTTCAGAAGTTCTTAAATTGTATGATGTTGTGGACAACAATGATAAAGTATGCTACCCTGAACGGTTAAAGATGTTTAAATTAAACAATGAGTATGTGATATCTTCATGTTCTGAGTATAATGAGAATGAATTGCACCTGCTACAGAATGCCATGCAAATGGAATGCAGCATTGAGCCCTATCAGCTACTTCATCTGCACCTCATACAGCTGTTATCCATAGCTGGGGATCGAACATGTAGTGCTCTCTTCCACCAGGACTTGCCTACTTTAACGAGAACCTTGATGTTGAACTTAGAACATTTAAAGCTGCAACTTACCAATGAAGAGGTTCAAAAGGATGGTTCCAGCGCAGCTCTTCAAGTAATCTACAAATAATTTCAGCCATTCATCAGTGGGGAATATTCAACAGATTACGATCAACACTTGACTGGAATTTCCTTCAAAAACCATACTAGAATGGAAATTCAGGAATTCATTGAGACATTTATCCAACTCATAGATAATGTGAAAAAGTACATTGAAAAATCTGCTCAAAAGAATGAAGACGTGAATGAGTGTCAGGTGCAGTTGAAAGGTTGTTGTGTTAAGTTGGGTAATGTATCTGTTGAAGAATCGGGTGTTGCAGAATGCAGAATGTCAGTGACAACAAAAAATGATGAGTCGGATAATGAAAAAATGGAATCTTCGTGCTCAAATTCACAAGAGAGAAAGGTGCACCAGACACAACCTGTGCAAGTTAATGCAAAGGAACGCTCCATGGAAGCTTCGGATGTACCCAAAATAGAGATGCACCCGTCACAGCCTGTGCATGTCAATGCTGAGGTAAGTTGCATGGAAGTTTCTGTTGTACCTAGTTGTGCATCTTCTACTCAAAATGATGATTATGAACTGCATGAGTATGCTGCATTTGTGCCTGATGATTCCCTTACCACTGAGCTTAACATATATAAGGATCAAGTTGCTATTTATGAACAGCGTGCTAAGTTTGAGTTGACCACCCGTGAGCAGGAAATGGATGTCCAAATACGTACAATCATTAGAAAAAGTAATTTTAGAGAAGAAGTATTAAAACAAGAGTTAAACTCCTTACATGAAAAGCTTTCTAAAACTGCTAAGCAAAAACACGAACTTCAAGAAAATGTTAAAATGCTTAAGCAAGAATTCAAGGCTAAGGAATCAAAACTTTTGAATGATTTTTCCAATCTAAAAACTTTGAAAAACAAGCTTGAAAATAAGTTGTACGTACAAGAGAATACCATTCAGACTGCTCACATGATCACTAAGCATAGAGTCTTAAGCGATAAGCATAGCATTCCCCTTGTTGAGGAACCAAATCCAGAGGTAATTAAAAAGGCTAGAAATGCTCATAAGGTGCTTTATGATGGTAATGAAATCCTTAAGCCTAGGCAGAAACCTAGTTGCGTTGAGTGCACTGAGGAAGATAAGAAATCTGATGAAGTCACTAGGGAGAAAATGAATAAGAAGTTAGAATATCCTGAGTGTAAAAAGAATAACATAACGATCAAACCCCATAATTACACTAAAGAAAATTGGATCTCCTTGAACAAGTTTAAGCCTCAGACTCTATTAACCTCTGAACAAGTGTTCTGGAAAAAGGATATGGAAATGCAAAAAGCTGAAAATCTTGTAGAAAAGAATCCCCCTTGTAGGAAACTGCCTAAAGCAACTGTGTATCCTCCTAATACACCAATGCACTTAGTTCCTAGATCTATTGCCACTAAAAGCAAGACCTTAATCAGTCAATATGT
This sequence comes from Chrysanthemum seticuspe, assembly GCA_019973895.1. NCBI lineage: Eukaryota > Viridiplantae > Streptophyta > Magnoliopsida > Asterales > Asteraceae > Chrysanthemum > Chrysanthemum seticuspe. The sequence continues at coordinate 28,178,043 of BPTQ01000007.1, read as the reverse complement.
TATCTTTCAACTATTTGTTGATTTTGAGAAAACGTGTAAGAAAAGGATCACACCCACTGGTATAACTGAAGGGGAAAGGGGCTTTGAGCAAACTAAAGAATGCTATTTAACTGAGGTCATGCCTTTCTTTAAATAACTAAAAGATCAATTTGAGAGTCTTAAAAAGGGGACACATTATGATATTAAAGAAATGGAAAAGGAATTTGATGCAATGATTGTTGAGGTTAGTGACTATGAGAGAGAATTAAAATATAGTGAGATTGAAAGGAAGAAATTGCATACACTGAATGAGAATCTGATTTCTGAATGTATTGCTCAAGATGTGTTTTTCACTGCTACAAATTGTTCCATTAATGCTTCTCAATTTCATGAATTATCTGTTGCTCTGAAAGTCTCCCATGATCGTGTCATTGAGCTTGAAACAACAAATTCAAAATTGCATGAGAAAATAGAACAGGATGATCATGATCACTTGGTCAAACATTATTCTAAATTAGAAGTTGAACATCTTGCTTTGCAATTAAAACATCAACATCTCAAAGAAAATGTTAAAACCTCAAATATCAAAACATCCTCTGATGCTCCTGAGTTTGATGCAGTTTTTGAAATTAGCAAACGTGATGAACAAATTCGAGCTCATTATAACACGATCAAAAGATTGAAAGCCCAAATTTCACAACTGAAAGGTGAAAAGAAGGATGTGACTGGTTCCCATATGCCTCCACCTTTAGATTCTCAGAATTTCCAACTTCAAAACATAATTGATAACTTGCAAAAGGAAAATGATTGTTTTAAAGCTGAATTTTCAATGGTTAATGATCAAAACAAAGAGTTATGTGATTCATTTAAAGTTAATCATGATAAACAAATTGAAAAGATAACTTCTTTACTTAACGATATTGAGAATCTGAAGCGTGAGGTGAAAGGAAAGTTGCCAATCCCCAATTGCAAATACTCTGTTCCTAAGGTTTCTGCTTGTGATAAATATGCTATCGATATGTTATATATTCCCCCGCCCATTAGGAATAATGAACTTGCACATAAAGAATATCTCTCATACCTTAAGGAAAGTTTGAAGGGTCTCCGTGAGATTGTTGAAGATGAAAGATTAGAAAAACCTTTTAATAGTACTATAGCCTATGCCTGCATGGATGCCAAACGATCTCAGGAACTCTTAGAGTATGTAATTGTCACAAGTCCGAAATCTAGCAATAGGCGAGATAGAATAGTTGTGCCTTGTTCTATGCCTAAAGCCAAGCATGTGACCCTTGATATGCCTTGTTCCATGTCTAAATTCAAGCAAGCAACCTGTAATGTGACTCCTAGAATTTCAGATCCCAACACTTCTAGACCAGGAATGCAGAAAGTAGTGAAGCCATGTAATGTTCCCATAGTTACTTCTACAGATGTTAAGATTGACACTAAAGTTTGCGGGTCAAAACCTAGAAGCAATGCAAAGAAGGATAGGATTTCGCAAACTAAAAGTGACCATGATAAGGAAGTGAAAGAACACGATAGGGACAAGAAGTTTGATTTGAACAAAAAGAATCGTGTTAGTTCTAGTATTAGCTCTAAGCTTACTAAAATTAATTCGAGGCCTTATGCTGTCTGCAAAACATGTAAAAAATGTTTAATTTCTGGTAATCATGATAAATGTGATGTGTTATTTCTGAGGTCTAAGATTCATAACCCAGTTAAGAAAGCTTGGAGAGCGAAACAGATTAAGCAATCCTGGAAACCTACAAGGAATGTGTTTACAAATGTAGGATTTCAGTGGAAGCCCACAGGTCGAATATTAACGCATGGCAAACCTTACCTCTTAGCTAGATCCACTATGCCTAGAATAGTGCCTGTTAAGGTTTGGAAGCCAACTGGTAGAATAATCCCATTAAGCATAAAATGTCATTTGACTAAGTCTGATGCTTCTACTAGTTCAGCTCCTAGAGATAATGCCATTGCATCTAGGGTTTCTGCTGATTCAAAGATTGCTTGTGCTAACCAAAAGGAACTCATCAGCACGTGGGGATCCAATGTTTCCAATTCTCTATCTTCGTCTGTTGTCCAAAGCAGGTCGTACAAATCGTCCCTTGGTATTTGGATTCGGGCGGCTCTAAACATATGATCGGGCTTTTAACAATGATGTCTGTTCACAACATTTCAGGCCTCGTACTTCATCATAATGGCGTCTGCAGATAACACTTTAGGCCCCGTTCTTCAAAGAAAAGAGAGGTGTATGCTTCAGTGCGATTTATCTTCAAAAGAAGAGAAATCTTCATGTTTATGACCATTATCATCGACATTGTTCATCAACAAGCTTCATGTTTTCCCATGCTCTGTCAACCCTCAAGTGGATCTACGTTCATTGGTGTTTATTCTTATTCACTTGTTCAAGTCAAAAATGGCAACTTCGGATGCAATTTTTGAGGAGGAGAAGAGTGCATATACTACATGTTGATGGATGCTTGATTTATGGTCGTATGACTCTCCTTCAACGCCTAATGCTTCACCTACTAAGGATAACTGGGATTCATTGTTTTTCAAAGATATGTTTGATGAGTACTTTCAATCTCTAACGAATGTTGATCATCTAGTTTCTGAAGCTCATGCTCCGGTTTCTACTGACTCAACAGGTTCACCATCTAAGAAGTACTTCTCAGAATTCTCAAGAAACCTTATCTCCAATTACTTCACAAGGCGTTGATAACGACTATCATGATGTTGTAGTTGCACTATTGAATAATGATCCGCTCTTTGGTATATCTTCGCCAAATCTTCTCGGATTATTGTTCATGAATAATGATCCGCTCTTTGGTATTCCTTTGCCAAATCTTCACGGATTATTGTTCCTCTCATGGTGCACGTTATAAATCAACCACATGAACATTAAGGAAAATGACTACCTCATCCGCTCGAAAACATTATTGGTGAATCTTCCAGATCAGTTTCTTCATGTATACCTTAAGGAAGAATGCATTGATGTTGAGGAATCATTTGCTCTGGTTCATTCAGTGGGTCAATGTACATCCGATTGTATGTTTATTCACGTGTTGGACATTTGACACAAGTTGATTACTTCAGAGTTAATCATTTATCACTTATTTGAGATTGAAGTTAACCTTCACAAAGGCGTGTTCTTATTTGATAACTTGCTCGGGCTTAAGAATTTGAGTTGAAGGCTTGGTTTATCTAGTTACCAGCAGTCGGAGTGGATGGTTGAAGACCTGGTTAACTATCACTATTAGGAGTTACGTTGTTTTACTCAGTGTCACATGCAGATGACGATGTGGATAATATCAAGAGGTGTTAATGTCTCATACTTAGTTTGAGTGTGAGTACTTAGAGATTTGCTTGAAGCATAGATTCTCGACACCGTTCTTCCATCTTTAAGTGCAAGCTTAAGACACAAATGCGAGGAATTCAACTTCAGTTTCAAGTTTGGTATATTGGGTTTTTCTTCAACAGTGGTCACTTCAAATTGTCTACATATGGGTTGATAAAGATAGTCAGAGAGAGTTTATGTAGCAGTTGATTCTCACATGATTCACTTGGGCTATTTGAGTTCTTCTCACAAGATTTCAAGTTTATGGATATATTATGTTTTGCTGATTCTGAGGTATCAAAACCATTTGGGGGAAGGATATATTATTCCAAATATTTGGGGGAAGGATATATTATTCCAACTATTTGGGGGAAGTGGTCTCTGGAGACCTTTGGTTTTTGTTACTTCAGTGTTCAGTTGGAAGAAATGTGAGAAGAATATTTAGAACGTGAGATGATACTGCCTATCGACATCTTATATACGGTTTATGATAAAGTGCTTTCGATTATATGCACAACATGTTCACTTGATCGAGCTAATTCAGTTATTTCAGAGTTGACATCCACAGAGTTGATTAGTGACTCAACATGTTACATGGATGTCATCGTCTCTACTCTTGTTGGGTATATGTGTACATTATGTGCTGATTGGTTATATGTTATATAACTGGAATGCACTTGGTAAAATGAAGATGTTGAGATATTGTTCCCCTAAATAGACAACTGGTCAATCTCGAAGAGTAAGGTGTACATCGGGGATGCACAACAGGTTCATGTGATCGGTCGTAATCAGTTAATCCGTATTTGATAACCACTGAGATGATCAATGTTTCAACTTGTTACTTCGGTGTTCTCGTGTTCTTCAGGGTGCTGAGCTTTAATCAATGAGACCGCTTTGTATTCAACTCTACTTCTTAGGGAAATGGTCTTTATTCGATGTTTGTCGGTTTGGGGGGGAAGCTACCAAAGATTCAAATTGAGAAGGCTCATGTCCAGACGATTTTCTTAGAAGCCTCGAATGCTTTGGTGGCGAAAGTTTAAGAGATGTTGATTCCTTTCTTCTACAACGTGCTGAACGATATCTTTATCTCGGTACTCATTTCATCATTCTCTTAAACTAATTTATCTCTTGTAAATATTTATTCAAAAGACAAAATACAAAATTATAAAATCTTCAAAAAATCAAATAGAAAAATATAAAACTTTCAAAATCCATAGAAATTTGAAAAATTCGAAAAATCTTCAAAAACAAATATTGTCATTTTGTCATGTTTCTCTCGATTCGATAATATCTACAGTCTTGATGTTGTCACTCAAAAAATGACACGAGACTTTAGATGTTGTTCGAATTTTTATATATAAATATATATATATATATATATATATATATATATATATATATATATATATATATATATATATATATATATATATACTAGTGTCAAAACCCGTCCGATGGACGGGTATGACTTGTGGTTTTTATTTTTATGATTTTGTAGATCAAATATATACTAAAAAGGATTTAGTAGAATAAATATATAGTTAAAAGTTATTAAAAGTTAAATTAAACGGTTAAGAACTATAATTGATGTTACCATAATGAATAAAACGCCTAAAAGTAGGTAACTACTTTCTAACATCTTGTTCTAAACAGTATTAATCATGAACATCTTTTACATTTGATAATATCATTAACATTTATTATTAGTATTTTGTTTTTGTTAATTATGTTTATTTACTTATTGTATATAGGTACTTTCAACTGATTTTTTACCAAATTCAGATGATGTTGATGAATTTGAAATATCTGTGAATGGATTTATGGTGAGGCTTGATGTTCGTTGTGATGAGAATATGTATGTATTGTCGGGTGACAAGTGGAGTTTTGTTATTGATACCCTTTGTTTGTTAAGTGGTGATGTTTGTGTGTTTACCAGGAATAGGGTAAAAAGGTTGTGGTTATATGATTTTGATAATGATAGGTAGAATTCTTACAGATGTGGTTTTCAAATGGGCGGCTTCTTTAAGGAGGCTCCCACTACCATTTACTGAGTTTGAGTAGTGTTAGTGTTTTTGTTCATACTTCTTAAATTTTATTGTTTAAATTGGATTTCATTAATTTCTTAGTTTACATTATAATTATATTATGTTGTGTTACGTGTTTTAATTATTTTTTGATGACGTAGTTAGTAGTTATAAAAGGTTTTATTTTCAATAAGTTTATAAACAAAAATTTATAAACCAAGATACACGGTTAAGATAGCTCGAGTATGTGTTTTTAAAAATTATTGTAAACTTACAATGTTTTTTTAAATTTTTTTTAAATCCTAGCTATGGTGAGTTAATAAAGCAAAACCCTTAATGGGGATTCTAGTTAAACACGCAACCTTTAGTGGGGAAATATGTTTTTCAAAGAAACTAAATCTTCGTTATTATGCAATTATTAAATCATTTTTTTTGTTTATAAAATACATAAATTATAAAAAATAAGTTGGTATATTTTTCTATAGCGAAAGAAAGGTATAAGAACTTCATAAAACATTTTAAAATAAATAAATAAACTAACCATGAGTAAGTAATTAATAGTTATTATTATTACTTTTTTTTTTAACTACAAGTACTTAATAGGTTTCGCAATGCAAAAATCTTTAATATATCTATGTATAAACAAATGTGTAAAGTATAAACAAAGGTTTCCAGTTATATATCTATGTATTAAGAGTAAGACAAAGACATGTATAACGTAAAAACAAAGGTTTCTAGTTACTCATTTTGTTCCATTATGAGGTCACCCTTAGCCCATGCCTATGCCAATAGAAAATAAAAAATGTTAACTATAGTAAACAATGAAAGTCTAATTGCATGAAGCTCTTTATCTTATAATCCAAAGTCCTTTGTAACTCCATTATAGTCGTATCCCTTTCATGTAGTTGCTCCTGTATGCATTGACCAACATAAAACTCAACAAAAACAAATCTAGGATCAAAACCACGGAGATGCAATAAAAAATTCATAGAAAAATATAACCAGAAAAGATATAAATAGCCGAATTTGAGCCTTACTGCCTAGATGTTTTGGTTCATTAAGATTTCACATAATGCTCCACTTTACTTTGTCTCTTGTGTTGACCCCATATTTGACAAGATTACTCAATTAAGAACACGTGTTTATGCTATATAAGAAGAGCGCAAGCTGAACATACCAAGGCTTTTGAGATTTTTTTCCCGCTTATGTGAATTGTTGGATTTCTTTTCCTAATAAGAAGAGTGTCAAGCCAAATTAGCATATCTCACAATATATTGATTCCTATCATGTAGTGTACAAATTTCAACAGTTATGGTCACAAATAATCTGTAAACTGGTAATACTAAGAGAGACAAGTAAGTTTTGAGGAATAATGTAAACAAAAATGCATACCTCAATCGCCTTACGCACCCTGTTGCTTTGAACTTGAATGCCGTTAGGCTTAATTGTTCCAACCTTCTTGAACTCATCATCCAGCAAGTGTGGCACTCATAGGGAGACCCTTTATATAGATAGAATAACCATCTGCTGTCAAAGGCAATAAAGGTTGCCACTTATTATATGTGCGTAGTAGATTAAAAAAGAAAATGAATTGACACATGAATATACTCAACACTGTATCCATTGATAAAGAAATTATGAGACTTTCTAACATGAAACCTGGTATTAAAAAGAAGAGGTATATTATATGAATAAATACCTTGAAAGGAATCATGTAACGGATCGCCACATATCTATTAAAGCTATTTATGGAAGTCAAAAACTTGACATCGCGTGTTGTTATTATTGGGTTACCTTGTCGACTCATTAGAGGATGCTTAATGAAGTAATCGATTACGCAATTCCTGAAGCTAGATATGCTCAAAGGGTTTGACATGGATGATCCCACATGATAAATAATCCTCGAGTAAGGTTTATTCATATGAGTCGCCATTGCTACAATCATAGCATTAATCACCATGTCTCCTGGAATCTACATGTTTTTATATGCAAAAGATGCATTTTTTACTTGTTCGAGTGCAGGTGTATTAAATTTTAAAGAATATCACACCTGTAGATAGCGAGATAACTCACCAAATCAAGAACTTTGTGAGGATCACAGAAAAAGCATGAAGCCCGGCCTTTACCATATGATGCAATGAAGCCATGGATGGTTCTGGAAAGTAGAAATCTAAGTTTATGTTCACATTTTTTGAGTGAAACAACATTATTCATGGTCATGTTAAGAAGAATAAATTGAAATGTTAACATTTTCCGTAATAATAAAAAAAGAGCGGCATTTGAATTACTTGATGCCTTCGATACATCCAGGGAATGGTTCTTTGTAAGTACTTGTGATGATGGTAGGACGTAGTATGACTAATGACACATCTTTTCTTAATACCTCGAGCAGTAACATCTCCCGCATGGCCTTGGTGAATACATAAGTATTTGGCCATCCATTTGAAAGCATGCAGTAGTATAGATTCGAGTATATTGTGGTGTGTGTATGGGGAAACACGGAGACGTACCAATACATCAGAAGTGTGTACCCAATTCGTTTGCTAAATGTTAAATCGTAAATGGATGTGGAGGATGGGTGAAACAACCAACATCACAACCGTTGTTCGTGACACTGTATGTCCTGTAAAATTTAAAGAAAAAATAATGGTCATAACATGATCAATGACACTTGTTACGATAACATAATAGCTATCGCTCTTAGCATATCGTGCTGCATAACAGACTCCTCTTCTTAATGGTAGGCAATAGTAGGAATGCCTTTAGAAAATTTTTAGAATAATAGGTACATGTTTCATGCAATCTAATACAAATTATAACTAAATGATAGTATATTCCTACCAGCTGTTAATTAAGGAGCATATGTACCTTATTGGGAACAAAGTTGCAAGGTTTTTGAAAGAGAGTTCCAAGAGGATGTTTTGGGTGGCTAATCCATCTTCACCGTGCTTGTATACCCACATGTCCAAAAGCGCAGTAGCGGCTATTTTTTGTTCTTCAGGAAATGATCCCACGCCCATATAACATTGCTTGATTTCAGGTTGATCCTTAAACTGATGAAATTTTTTTTTCTAGAGAATGTACTATATATAAGACCATGCTTTTCCCAGACAGATGGCATTCTTTTAGACGGTTCACTGAATAGGCTTTGCCATCGTGCAATTGGTTTCCCCTTTAGCAAACCACCAATCACACTAAGGGCCAGCGGATGACCTCTTCTGAACTTTAAGGCTTAATACCAGAAAGAAGTGAGGTAAAGAAACTTTATCACAAAAACCATACCATTATAGCCAGCCATGACGCATGGACTCTCAGAATCTTTTGCAACTCCAAGGATCTCAACACGAGCTGCTAACAATCCATACTTCAAGTAACTGAAATATTAAAAGAAAAAGGGCATCAATTCAAAGTAATGCAAATTAATATGACCACAGAGCAGAAATAGACATGAAAAAACACCATTAAAGGCTTGAAAATACACCAAGTCACCAAAATCAAATTTGGTTTTAATGATCACATCTTCTCATATTTGTTTGTATGTGGGGTGGGGGTATTCAATACTCGTATAAATTTGGAACCAACCGTCTTGCAAAACATAACTAATTATACTAAAAAGTAATTAAACAATAATATAAAGAGTATAAGTTTGACGTGCATTTTTGTTTGTATGAATTTGGAACCAACCGTCTTGCAAATGAGCAAAGCCGCATTTCCTGTAACGACAATTGCATATTAGGTTGCATATTAGGTGATCAAGGTAAATATCTGAAATACATCTTAATTACTACTGATTATTAGGTACATCAGTTGCATATCAGGAGTTAAAAGCAAATATCTGAATTTTTTAAACACTTTTGATTACCAGATGTAGCGAAAACACATCGAATACGGTAAGTATAATCCAAACAATCTTTTATATCTTTTGCTGATAACACATTTTTTTACAACTAATAGGCAAATTGCATATATATACATGTATGGGCAACCTGCTAATGCATTACATGACCACACATACATTCTGCTTGGAAAACCTGAAACATAGAAACTTTAGTAATAGCTTGTAAGTTGTGAATGTGGAGATGCAGAGTAAGTTAAGTTTTAGGAACACCACCTGCTTGAAACTTGTGGTCCACTGACCACCATAATAAAGATCAAAGACCTCATATGTATTTTACAGCAAGAGCACGTATTATGTATAGTAAACAATAAAATATCTAAATATATCGATCCATTTATTTTTCTCTCAAATTCTAATATCTAAATATATAAATAGATATTTAAGTGGAGACATTACGGCATGTATTATGTATGGTAAAAAAACGTAACAATAACTTGAAAAAAACAAATTTGCATACCTTGAACAGCCTAACACGATCACAATTACCAAAGAACTTGTAATCTGATGGAGGACCTATAAACATTCAGGCAAAAAGTTAAAGGAAGTATCGGGTAAACACGGTGTATGACGGACTAACTATGCACGGGCACAAATCACTTCACATAACTCGTCTATTCAAACTCCGTGCTCGCTGTGAACCGCTAATAGGCGGTATAGGCATTTAGACAAAACCTGTAATAGAGAAAAAATTTAATCTATAATTGTTAGTTAATGTAACAAATAGGCGATGTTTTCAATATCCGGTTGTCTAATGATGAGACAACATGTATCTTTAAGACCGGTGCCTCTACTACGTGTCTGCGAAAACGCATACATTCTTTGAGATTCCTGGTGAAAACGCCTTCCATCACTATCACTGCCACCCAAAGGCGCATTCTGTGTTACCCCTCGTAGTAATTCAAAAATAGCAATAACACAATAGCTATTGTAAAGCTTCACTCTCATAATTTTGATACAAACATATACACCAAAAACTGGTTTTTGAAATCTCACCCTTCAACTGTGGACTGTCTCTAAAATTAAATACTCGCTGCTGGGATGACACTAAAGGCATATGCATATGAACATTATGCATGTTGCGTGTGACACTAAAGGAAATTCCCATTTAAAAAAAATAATTACAATAATAAAAAAGACACCAAAATACAATAAAAATGTTACCGAGAGAGGTTCACTGTGGTGGTATTTACAAAAAAGTTACCTGGCATTGACAAAATTCCATTTTTCCACGTCCAGTGCATCCATACCGACATACATGAAGATAATGATTTCGGCTATAAATGACATTGTTGCAAAAGCATGTCTGCAATCCAAGAAGCTGAATTTAGTACTTATATAAAAATATAAATATAATATTTTTCTTGGTATAGGGTGGGTTGTGCGACCTAAAAACATCTCTTTTAATTATAATAGAATGAATTTTTTAATGACTACTAAAAAAACTAAATCACAATAATGAACTAACTTTTTTAGATAGTAATTTTGGAGTACCACTTTAGATAAAATTTGACCCATTTGACCCGTATCCTTTGCATTAAATATTATAGTATAACCCATTTGACCCGTTAGAGATAGACATAGCCAAAATCAGCCACATTTATAGACAAACTGGTCAAAACTTGTCACCACTAATTAACTGCCAAAATACACTATAACTGTTATACAATACTTACTTCAGCTAGCATGTAATAAAGTTAAGGCATGAGTATCATAATAGAGACTTAACGATCAGTTGAATTCCTAACATACCTACGACCCATCTGATAGTATGTGTATCTGCCACTTGTGGTGCCATGGCCAGTCAAGGGAGATATGAATGTTATTGGAGCATCACTTGTGATATTTCCTTGTAAAGACTTTAAAGGCTCGACTATATCAGTCATTAATGGTCTTGCTTTACGGTTGTGGCTTAAGCAGTAGTATGCTAAGTTTCAAGGTTTTTGAGCTGCTCTCATGGAGTAATCAGGTGTCACGTTTACAATAAGCGATGAATAGGTAGATTTCAGTTATGTTCTATATCACACGGGTCAAATAAAAATTTCTAACAGAAATAGAAACAGGTTGGGCATTTTCCAAACTCTATTTGTGTCGATATATTGAGCTCCACATCATACTCTGCAAAATAAGAGAATATAGCCTGGAACACGATGAACACATTCAATATGAATGAATTTGGTTTATTACAACAAAATGAAAAATTTTAAATGAGATTTGCATGATTACCTCTCTTAAAAAGTAATCCACCCCATCATCTGTACCGTTTTACATTGGAGCAGTAGGCACATTATTGACTTCTTAAAAAGAAGGTGGAGGTGAGTTATTTCCACCGTTGGTGCAGGAGCTGCTTCAATTCGTTGCCGCTCTAATACCATCTGGTATATCATCAACAAAAAATTAAAACCAAAAATAAACATCTTCTATAACAGGGTAATGGCAGAAACGCATACCTCTCCTGCAAGACGATCAAGAATCTGAACAATCTTTTGGTCATAAGCTCGTTCTGATTCAATCTATCAAAAAATGTGTTTTAGACAACATAAACAAACTATGAAATGTGGAATTCACTTAAACCATTAACATGAGAAGCTTTACCATAAAAATAAGTCTCTGTAGTGTCATTTGTTGCTGCTGAGCTACAACTGCAGCCATTGCTAATGCATCCCAAAGTTGCCATGTTGGACTTCATATATTGCAATTTTGTTTCAGATGCTTCAAGTCTAGCAAATAAATCTGGATGCCCGGATCCCTCCATCACTTTTGGTTGTTGTTTAGAAACCTCAATGACCTACCAAGGTTGGAGAGTAATATCAAAGTTACTATTGTTAACATTATAACAAAGTGAATATATGATGTATAACAGGTTCAGATAAGCACCTGTATTTCGGCCTCGTGATGCATTCTGTCATAGCGTTGAGAAAGATGTCGAGCATCTTCAAGGAATGGCTAATTTTGGCCTTCTTGTTCCCTATCAGAAGCTAAATGAAATCCGGAATTAGCATAATTCAAGAAAATGAAATCCGGAATTATCATGAACATGCTTTTCAATCTATACATGAAATGATTGACCTGTGATATTTGAGAGACACATCGAATCATCAATTCTCTAATTTCGATGGCGCTAATCTTGCACATGACAATCACAAAAGGCTTCATAAAGTCGGAATGAAGTAATGGAGACAAAAACACCAACCTAGACTCGTATCAGAAGAAGCATAGGAGTTCCTATGGATCTCTGTAGGATGATTAATGATTTCAATACTCTTGCAAAGTTGATAATAGAAGTCATCTTATAAACTGTAAGACGATGTTTAGGTGATTAGATCATATTGACTTGTTAACCTTACCTCGATTTGGTAGATGAGTTGATGCTTTGCGTACTTAAAGCTACTAAAATATCGAGCCAACATTATCATATGAAATTGTTCAAAGGAACACGAAAATCAACAAAAATCAATGGGATATTATGAAGATCATTCATGAGACCTGCAACCAAACACCACATTTTCGCATTGTTGTCTAGATTAGAGGGGTTGAACAGAAAACAAATCTCGAGTGTACAAATAAAGATGATCTGCAATGCGCAGAGCAGCATACCTTATGTGTCAGAAACTTTTGCCAATATCATTTTCCTTAGCAATTCGTTGGCGTTTATGATGGTGAGTAAATGTGTTGAATGTGTACCACTTTGTTATTATGTTCTAGAGCATCATGAAATTTTTAATATGAATTTCTTGTTTCACTCATTTTACAAGTTTATGTTTGGAGCAAGCGAAATCCATTTATTCATATGAGCTTCTTGGGTCTTTTTACTTTTACTACGGCTTATCTTCCATGGGTTAGTTCGTGTCAACATTTCACACTTCGAATCTATTTAGAAGTGGTCAATGAGCGGGTCAAAATAGGTATGTACATGAAGGGTTCAATTTTTTGTAGGTGTAAATCTACAAAAACAATTGGTCCAAGTTGCTACCTGAAAATGGAAATATAATCCTTTGAAAAATAATCTTACTTAGGAACAATTGGTTGGAATACTAATGTTTATTCACTTTTAAGTGCATTTCTGTTCTAACTCTATTCTTATCTTTTTCTTTTTTTTTTCTTTTTTTTGGCTAGCAACTATGGGCTTAAGTTGTCTGATGTAGTCAATGTTTAAAACTTTGTTATTACAGCACAGCCACGAATTAATGTGTTTTGGTAGTTTTAATTTGGTTCAAATCATGATATAAACATAATTATCTTGAGACCAAATCATCATCATCATCATACTAAGTAAATCAGAAAACTTATAATCTTATATAGAACAGAGTTAAAGGACCAACCTCAAGCTCAAATGGCATTACTACGCCTCCTACAATCATACTTTTGGGGTTTAAGCGAGGTAATAAATCATCAATGAAAGCTTTTCCTCCTCTACTACAATACTCAATAGAATACCAAGAAAAGAACCAAGATGCAGTTTCTACCCACAATACAGAGGCCACGTAATGTGTCACAATGAGTAATTATTAACGGGTTGGGTGGGTGAATGAAATAAAAACCAACTAAAGACAAACAAAATCATTACCTATCAATGGATACTTGTTAAGAGCTTTTTGACCCTATTTAGACCGCCCTGCACCACATATTAATGTTCATTATACAGTTGCATAGGTCCAACCATAAAAAAGAACCTTATTGGCACTTTTTACATAGTCAAATAGATATTGGAAAATAGAAAACTAACCTTGACATTCAAAAAGAACTTCTGCAAGTGACACAAATGCTTACATATTCACATAACCATCAAACTACAACTTATATATGAATAATACAAATATGAGATCCGAAACACAAAAACAAATATTACCAGACAATCCAATCTTTTATATAATAAATTTTGTACATGTGCTTTCAATGCATGTGACATGCCAATAATAAGAAAAAAGATGAGTTAAAATAAAAATTAAACATACCTTACAATGATGAAGATGAATATTGTATGATGGCGATGGAGATGAAGATCGATGCAGTGAAGGTTGTGGATTGATATTTTAGGGTTCAAATGATTGTAAACATGCAAAACATAAAGATGGAATAATGGTATATGACTTTCTAATTCCTTAATTAGTGGGTTTTAATTCATAATATAAGTATCATATGAACATAACGAAGTAATAGTCAACAACAAAAAGAGATCAAATTCACAACCTGTAGCTTACCTGGTTTTGATGCTTTATTTGATTTTCCACAGAGAGGATTAATAATTAGTGATTCTTTGAACCATAACTCTATTGTGAATGGTGCTTGTTTAACCTTCTCCTATTATAGACTAACAATTGTCTGTATTCAGGAAAAGAAAATCACCTTTAAATAAGTGGCAGACATCGAGTATACAAACATCCAGTATTCATTCATGCTTATATTCTACAAAATTCTGAAAAATAGAAGATACCTTCGTGTAGTTCCCATCAAGAGCTATGGCATGATTGCAATCTGATTGCATAAACATACAGTTATAAAAAAAATAAAAGTTCATGCTAATATAGTTATAAGTAGGCATAACATACCTTTGCATCAATATTTCTTCAACCGAGTTCCATTGAAATTATGATAATGATGATGATGGCAGCTCACGTTTTTTTTAATGAATATGTGTTTATTTTTGGTTTGGGATTTTTGTTTTAGGGTTTTGTGTGTGTGGACATTTTTGCTGGAAGTAAGGGTACCGATTATTTGAACCTAAGTTGTAGGGATTAACTTATCCTTCCATGCAATATCAATTATTTATTTGTTTTCGAAAATATATCTCAAAAATCAAGATACTCTAGTGGTAAACATAGCAATTACTTATTAGAAAATCCTAGTTCGAATCTTGCAAATTATATTTTTAAACATCTTGAATTTGGATTTAAAACTTTATGAGGTGGCAATTGAATGATGACATGGAAATATGACGTGGCTTTATGGGATGCCAAGTGGCATTATGACTTGGCATGCCTCCTCTTATATATAATGTATAGATATATATATATATATATATATATATATATATATATATATATATATATATATATATATATATATATATATATATATATATATATATATATATATATATATATATATTTGAGAGAAAGAGAAAAAGAGAAACAATGGCTTACTGTCATTTCAGGCAGTAACCCGCTTTTCAAAGAAAGAACAGAGCCATACTTTATCATGTTTTTCCATAAATTCAATGCTCTGATTCTATAAATATTTATCTGCTGAAAACTAACTGCTTTGAAAAATAACTCGGTCCCTATTTTTGATAATCATCAGGACTTATTTGTCAAAATCTCCATCTCTCAATCAACAACCTATGTCATTGATTGAGGGGGAGAATGATTTCAATTAAATTAAAAAGTTATTTGGCATTAAATTGTTTTCAAAAGATGTACATGCATGTTTTACCAATGGAGTTTTAAAGTCTTAAAATCCGATCCTTATCAGTTAAAACGCTTTCATAATCAAGTCACAATTCTCCTCAAAAGCTTTCAAAATCAATTTAAATCTATAAGAGATCACAAATCTCAAATGATTTGATAATTGTGATCGGGGGAGAATTTGTGATTTAAATTGGATTTAAACTGATAATTCGGTAAATGGTTTTATAAGGATGTACATGATGTCCTTCCCACATGTGACAAACGATTTCAAATTTTCAATGCACATGTTGAGGGGGAGCATCTATCTTAAACCTATGATTTGAAACGTGATCATATATCTCAATGTGCAGGTTCCCTCTAGTATGTGCAAAATTTTTTTTCAAACCTCGAGGCACATATTGAGGGGGAGCAAAATCATGAAAACCTCATCCTTCCCCTAAATGCTCTATCTACTTGATTCGATTTGTGAAGTGATGTTGATATCTTTTAGAAAATGGTATTCAAAGAAGTTAATTCTTCCTCTTGCCTCCGTGTGCAAAACGATTTCAAACAATTCATGCACATGTTGAGGGGGAGCACTTATTCTAAAAATATCAAAAACAATTCAGGTACAAAATGTTTTGATAATATATCACAAGTATCTGGATTGATTTTCAAATGGTTTTCAATTGGTTCCAATGGCAGATGAACAATACCAAATAGACCGACCAACTTTACTTTATGTACGGTGATATAAGGATGATAAGGTTAGGTATGTGTTCCCATGATCCGCCAGAACCGGAGGGATCTACCCAGGGACTATCCACTAGTTAGTGTAGAGTTCTTAGGTATGATCATAAAAGGAAAAAAGTGAGATATGGGAAGAGTGCGGACTGAGATAGAGCAAGTACTGGAACAAACCCAACAAGGTTCTTGCTATGAAGTCTCGGTAAGCACTGAAGGGGTTGAAGAATTAAAAAGAATTGAATGAGAAAAGGGTGAAAACAAATAGCCCTCCATTTATTCAACCTTAGGGCAGAAACCGGGTTCAATTCATATACTACTGATGGTAACATCGGTATTGAAGACAAGACGTCATGGACCCAGTGACGCACTGCACTTCAACTTTCCAAACCACTCAAGTTCCTCTTAAAAGGACTTGTTTTAATCTCACGGGGAACCGACATTATCTATCGACTTTCTCTTAGGGATTGTTGATATTGAAGAAGGAGACCCTCTCCCTAGTCTCCGGCACAGGATCCAAATATGCACATATTGAGTCTAGAGCCACGAGATCATCAATAAATCTCATTAGGACACTTTCAATGAAGACTCTCTGTTTCACACAATGTGGAAAGAGAGATTATATCTTGAGTCCTACGCACTATCCTTGTGGTATTGCCAGAACATCTGAGTGATGTGTATACATATTCACAATGAAGATGGAAAGCCTTCTGGAGCCAACATCAAACAAGCTCCTGGTAGGTGGCATGTGAGATCTATTATATAGATCAACCATGTGACAACTGAACAGAAACAATGGGACGATTCAATCTCTTGAATCAATCCTGGTTCAGGTTATGGATTGACGGATACCTTTGAAAAAACCGGTCATTGTGCTTAAAAACTCTTTTCTTTAGCACATCGACCGTGTACGAATATTTCAAATCAAAAGGTGTTTTATGATTGATAATTGATGTTCATTAAAACCTTCGTTGTATTGCAAAAACAATTTCTATTGAGCAATACACGATTGTTTTTCAAATATCTTTTCATCAATCAGTGAATTTCTATTCGCTGGTTCACTCACTCCGTGTTGTCTTCTTTGAGACGTTCCGGTTTGAGAACAGCTAGAGCAGCTGCGAAACCCTGTCAAGGAAATTCTTCGGAATTATACCTGATCACAGGCAGTACTTGTACTGATCAACGGGGAACCGTGGGCCGTGTACCTCAATTCAACGAAAGTGATCAAAGACACTTTCGTGCGATTTACTGCTAACTGTTGTATGTAGGTACGTCCTACGTTTGCAGCTAATCAGAATGAAGCGGTCAATCCATAGCCGCATGCTCACTTAACACATTCATCTCAAAAGAAATCATGATTAGTGCATCAATGACTCTGATATTTTCACTCCATGCTTCTGCTACGCTGCTGCCAGTATCATGAATCAACAAAAGCTTCCGCTACTCTGATGAGAAGATATCATGATCCAGAATGTGAGCATGTCGGTCCGAAAGTCACAACATCACATAATACCAACACCACAATGGATGTCTCAGAGATTTTTGATTGCTGATGTTCTCAAAAGCTAGCTCAAAATTATTATCACGTGGATCAGTAAAAGACCTCCACTTGGAATAACCAAACATGCAATGTGAAGAATCAATGACTACGAGCTTAGGAGCAAAGGACTACATCAAGAATGCAAGAACAATTTTTAATGTAATATCTATTTGTATTCTATGTAATTTTGGTACATGATTGAGGTGACCTCCCTTAGGGGGAGATTGTTAGGAATTAGAAATTCCAGGTATTAAAGAGTCGGTCACCTCAAGTATATGTAATCGTTAGAAAGCTCGTAGTCGTAGTTCTTTTAAGTTAACTAGTATTTAGTTATGTAACACCGTGGAGGACGGACGGGTCTTTACCCACTGTATGCCTGATCCACAGCCCGATGTGTGGTGTTTTATGTAAGACTATAAATACTCTCTACCTCCCAAGGTAGAGAGTTGGAGCTCATAATAAGAATTTTCTTTCTCTCACTAAAGTTCCCTAAACCTCTAACTTTCTCTCTCTAGAATTCCACTTATACGCCCACTTTGTGTTATGGTTTGATGTGTATGTGAAATCAAATATCCTTCAAACGATAATCCTGGAAACTTAATTACCCATGGTCAACTTAAAGGAGAAAACTATGAAGAGTGGTCTTGGGCGATAAGAACGGCGCTTCGGGCCAAGAAGAAACTCGTCTTTATTGATGGGACAATGAAGAAACCGGATGATGAGTCCCCTGATCTAGAAGATTGGTGGACTGTAAACTCTATGCTTGTTGCATGGATGTTTAATACGATTGAACCAACTTTGCGTTCCACTATCACTCATATGGAAACGCAAAGGACCTGTGGGATGACATTAAGCAACATTTCTCTATCGTCAACGGACCTCGGGTGCAACAAATGAAGGCAGATTTGTCATATTGCAAGCAAAGAGGCCAATCGATTGTTTCGTACTATGGAAGACTAAAGATGTTGTGGGATGAACTTGCAAATTATGACCAGATCCCAACGTATATATGTGCAGGCTGTGAGTGTGATCTTACAATCAAACTCCAAATGAAGCGCGAAGAAGAAAAAGTTCATCAATTTCTAATGGGCTTAGATGCAAAAGCTTATGGAACTCTTCGTTCAAATGTGTTAAGTATTGAACCACTTCCAGCCTTGAATAGGGTATATGCCATGACAATTCAGGAAGAGCGGGTTCAGGTTGCTACAAAAGTGAAGGATGAAAGAGATCCGGTGAGTTTTGCGGTTCACGCAAACCATGGAAGACGAACTACTGGAGTTGAAGCGAATCACACCATTACTTGTTCTGAGTGTAACCGAACAGGTCACAGTTCAGAAAGTTGTTTCGAAATTATTGGTTATCAAGAATGGTGGGGTGATAGACCTAAGACGACCAGACGCGGATATGGAAAATGTCGAGGAGGATCTAAAAGTTATGGCAGTGGAGGTCGAGGACGTAACTTGGGTCCTAGGGCTAATGTTGCACAAGTACCACAAGTTGGTGTAACTCAAGAAGTTAATGTAGAGAAGGCTGGAATTGGAGCATTAAGTGAAGATCACTGGAATGTGCTAGTTAACCTTTTGAATTCTCATAAAAACGGTAATGAGAAATTGACAGGTAATCAAAACTATTTCCCATTTATAATCTACTCAGGTGCCTCTCACCATATGACATGGTCACTTGATTATTTCACGGAGTTAAATGACATACTTAAAGTATGGTCAACATGCCCAATGGAGAGGTGGCATGGACATCCAAAGAAGGAACAATTTCATTTAGGGGAAACTTAAGACTGAAAAATGTTATACGTCCCTAATTTGACTTGCAATTTGATTTCAGTGCCAAAATTACTTGACAATTCAAATTGTAATGTTATATTCACTCCTAAGTATTGTTATTTTCTGGATCGCACTTCGAGGATGGTGATTGGAGCGGGTGAGCGACGCGAGGGGCTTTTCTTTCTTAAAGGAGTGGCACCGGTTAGAGCTTACAAAATAGGTGGTATTGCAAGTTATGATTTATGGCATCAAAGAATGGGACATCCTTCTACTAAAGTTGTAAAACACTAAACTCCGATAACCTAAAATTTGGAACCAATTAAAATTTTACCTAAGTAATTATGTGTAATCCTTAAGCTACTCATTTTAAGACTTATGATATAACATAAGGTATGAAATACTTATGATTTGTACACTACTTATAATATGTAATATGTCCTAAGTTACCTAAGTTATGAAAATTAAATAAATCCTATGTACTATATTAAATAAAAATTGGTCCTAACCTTGTACCTAGCCCTTGGGGCATTTTTATTTTATTTTATAAGTATGTAGGGGATCTTTTAAATTTGGAAAGTATACAATTTGATTTATCCTACCCTTCTACAAAACACGGCATTCTTTTCTCCTCTCCCATAGAAAACAATTTTCATTCCCTCCCCCCAAGAAAACCCTAGCCGTCCCTATTGCATCACACACACCATTCTCTCTCAAAATTTCTCCAAAAACATTTGTGTGTTCATCCTTAGATCAAGAAAGAAGGAAGGTGTAGTGATTGGTGATCGTTTGTAGGTGATTTTGTTGATTTGGTGTCCTTGTGGTGACTTTGTTCTTGTGGTATTCTTAATTCTCTTCCACCTCAATCTCAAGGTAAATCATGTGTCTCATTTGATTCATATTCATGTCTCTCTTTTGTTCCTTGATTCATCTGTTGTTCGTCATAAGTTTGGATTCGCATAAAATCATGAAGTTTGTAAAGATATGTGTATTAATCTTTTAAAATATATATGGATGAATATGATTTTTATGGTTAAAAACATGTTCTGAGAAACCTAATTAAACATTAATGATGTTGTAATCAAAAACTACAAGACGAGAAACCCTAGGTAAAGATCTAATGAAAGGTTTTCATAAAAAAATAGGGTTTTGTTGTTGTGATTAATCTGTCCAAAATTTTTAGTCATATAGAACTGAGTCAAACGTGGTCTTGGAAACGAGTTTTGACATGATTCTTGAGCCTAGAGTTAAATTCAGAGAGTCTAATTTCCAGAAACGTTGGCCTCATAATTTTTGAAGGTCTGGAAGGTCGATTTTTATTTTTACAAGATTAAGTGTCGAATCTGGAAAAAAAGTTCTGAAATTTAGTTGGATTATTTGATTTTTCATTTTCAAACCATAAAGAATTAGGAGCTCTCCTTTTACAGGAGTGATATTTGGGATGTAAATGAATTTCTGGGATTTTTGAGAATTTTTCCAAAGTGTCTAAGCAGGTCTAATAAGCGTAAACTGTTAAGGTGTATTTCCTGATCACTTTCTGGGCAGGTCTGGATAAATGGATTTTTAAACCGTACTTAGACTCTAAGATAAAATCCTCCAAAATTTGATAAATTACTTAACTAATGTAGGAACCTCTGGGAATTTTCTTGAAAATTTTGGAATACTTCTAATAGGTTTAAAAATTCGTGTAAAACTGGTCCAGATGTGAAGTTAAGAAAAAGAAAGATAAAAGGGTGATGCCAATGAGTAAAACACTTATAAATGCATAAGAAGCCTATAAAATGAATATGTTAGTAATATGTGAATATATTTACTGTAGATATTGTGAAGAGAGAGAAGTGATTTGTCTTTGTGTGCTTTGCTCTTGTGCACACACTTTAAGGTATAGATATCCCGTCATTTCAGTAATGACACTTCTTTTCTCTCATGACCGGTGTCCATTTTGATATTCGATTCGTATTCTCCTTGCTTTGACTTGATATGATCCATTTGATATGATTCGTTATGGTATGATCATCTGAATTGATATTCGATTAGTTATTCGTTTGATATGTTATCTGTTTGAGATCTTTACTTTGATTTGATGTGAAACTTTGAATTGAGCCTTTGTCATGAACCTTTGCCATGAACCTTTGCTATGAACTTTTGCTATGAACCTTTGATATGATCCTTTGAATTGTGAACCTTTGATTTTGAACCTTTGATTATGATGACTTATACATTGCCAAACTTTGGACTTTGCTTTTGACCCTTCAGTTTGATATCCGAGCCATTATACTAGGCATGTGGGTTCCATGTCCGTATCATTGATACACCAATGGCATGAATCCAGTGTGGTCGAGTGATGTGCCACACCGTCCCTATATTGTTTATTGAAGATATGGCCACTAATACTTTTGCAGGGGCGTATGGATGCATCCTAAATTTGTTTTGTATTTGATATTACTACATTTGGTTTGGTGATTGATGTTGTGTGCAATACACGTCCTTCAAATTTTGGGAGCTAGCTATTCCATGGTTACTATGATATGATATGGTTTGATTGGTTTGGGCTCGTGGTAGATTTCTTACGTTCTTATTCATTCGTTGCTATACCATACTTTATCCAGTTCTCCATTTGATTATACATTCACTCAGTATACTTATGTGATTCATCCGACTACCATACTATATTCCAATTCATTTGATTTACTATACTTTCCCTCCATTTCGGATGGTTGCCAAGCTTATATGTCAGATTTACACTTTATCCGTTTATCGTACTATTATATGATTATTCGATTAATCCGTTACCATATTGATATATGATTACGTGATTTATCTGTTTACCATGCTAATAAGTGATTATCTGATTCATCTGTTATCATGCTATTATGTGACTATTTGATTTATCCGTTTGCTGTGCTAGTATGTAATTATTTGACTTATTCATTTACCATGTTTTACCTTAGTTCAATTATTTCCGTGGGCTATGATTATCAATTAGTATTCTTATCTGCTATTTGTGACTACCATGATTGTACCTCTGTTTGGTATTTTTCCGTTGCTTATGATATTGGTTCGGCATAGTAATGAATGCTACCTGACTTGTTGATCTGCAATACTTACACTTCTGTTCATGCTACCATTTAGTGATGGAAATTGGTTCAACTTATGTTATCTGCTTAGTTGACTTGTTTAGTTGCCATGCTATATTCTGGTTTAGTTACTTCATTTAAGTATGATGTTCGTTTGGTATTCCTACACATACATGTGACTGACATGCTTATACTTCTGCTGGTATTTCTGTTTGTCATGATATTTGTTCTGTTCATTAATTGTTAAATATTTGACCTGTGTGATTGCCATGCTCGCATTTTATTCAGTTGCTTCAACCTGCTTATAGAATTCAGCTTAGCTTTTATATATATATATATATATATATATATATATATATATATATACTAGCTTTCAAAGCCCGCCCGATGGGCGGCCATGACTTATAATTGTCGTTTTGAAAAAATAAGTTAACGAAAATAAGATATAAATGTACCAAATTTTTTATTTAATGCATTAGGACTGAAAAAAAATAAACGGTTATCGAATATGAGATAAAAAAAAAGTTTTAAAGTGGTACGCAGGAACAAAGTATCAAGCATAGCTCATTCGATGGGTGAGTAAGCCTTAAAAATATCGTTAAAAAACTTAAGTTTACATCCATTGGTCCAGACTTAAGAATATCGTTGGAATAAATTAGTTAACAATAAATAAGATATAAAGGTACCAATTTTTATATTGAATGCATTAACTTATGAATATCGAGTACTACTTATAAGTTATATAATTGCACACAAACACAAAGCCCCTAAATCTATGCTCTTCACTATACACAACAATTGCTTTGCCAACATCAAAAGTTTCCTTAATCGATTCATTAATATGCCATTTATAAGCGTCGTTTTGAAAAAATAAGTTAGCGAAAAATTAGATATAAATGTAACAAAATTTTTATTTAATGCATTAAGAACGAAAAATAAATAAATGGTTATCGAATATGAGAGAAAAAAAGTGTCACTATGTTTAAAGGGTTGAACATTGATAATCCATGATTTTTCAAAAATGTAAATTCCTCGAACCAACAATACCCTGATTATGACACAGAGTCACTATAATATTTCAGACACAAAGAAAGACATTTTGTGTATAATACCAAACAAATGTAATTACCGCGTATACCAAAGATCCAAGTTGCAAATAGGAGCCATCTTTCCAAGCTTCAGTGTTTGGACCAGTAAATGATGCAACCACAACAAATTGTATTGTTGCAGAAAAACACATCCAAGCCAATAATTATAGGTGGTCTGGAAAATTTCTAGTGACCAGTACTTGTTATATTTATAAGAAAGCTCGTAACTCATAATGTAAAACAAACAACCAAAAGTATATGTAAGTTTTGTCCAAAAAAACTACATTATGATGAAGGGTTATGTTACATGAATAATTAGTCAAAATGACCAGCAAAAGCTGTTGCGAAAGAGACATAAACAACCTAGAAGCCAAAGAGTATCACTTTGACCACTTGTATTTAACAATAGAGAATTTGATAGAGACAATTGTGCATTTAGAAGCATGAGGCCTTTGATGAATGCCATTGCAACAACACATGTGACACACACAAGTGTCGTACAAGAGCACGCTACCACAAGAGCACCTACGCCAATCAAAATGCCAGATTTTCCAAAGCCCTTCTTATTGTGCTTGCTTGATATAGAGAAAGGATAACTCTTAAATGCACTTGACTCGGTAGATGGTGGAGTTGTAATATTCTGCAAATCAGATGGATTGTCCACCATTAGACCACCCAGTCCCTTGATCTCACTGAATCTCTAAAAAAATGAACTCCAACATGGGTCACAACACTAACCATGCACCTTATTTTATTTTGTTTTAAAACGGCAAATTTTACAACCTACACCACCTATCTCACAACTAACCGTGCACCTATTGTAACACCTTTACCTAACAAACTGAAAGAGAAAGTCCCTTTTGACGATGTGAACCTATTGTCCAAGGCCCGCCCCGATGGGGCGGCTAGCTTTAAAAATTTGATTATACGATAAAATTAATAGTAAAATAAGTATGAACGTGTAGTCACATCCATGAAATAAAACAAGCATGACATTATCAAGAAAGTAATAACGTTAAACATAACCTAACGTTTAAAATAACCGAATTACATATAGTATATAATCTATGAAGAACTTTTGTATATACAACGTTGGTTGCAGAGTTAGTGTAGTCACCGTCTTTGTCATAACACAATACTTTTAGACCTCTCTTGCCACTATGAAGAACTATAATATACTTTCTCTATGCCACTAACTTAGGAATTCATTCGGTCATTAACTTTATCAACTTGGATGGCTAGCTTTAAGAATCGTTAGAAATATAAAAGAAGTGGTAAAATTGTTAATACAAATAACGTTAAATGATATAATATTAAAAACCGTATTTACCCGAAAGTGGTTAATATAAATAACGTAAACTTCTGATTCGAATTCGTAGATGTTGCATATATTAACGTTGAATGAATATAATGTTAAACAATAAAAGAGATGGTAAAATGCTTGATATAATAACGTTGAATGAATATAATGTTAAAAAGAGGTTCATGTTCATAATACCCGTCACAAAAGTAGATATACTCTATTGTGTAGAAAAACTATAGTTACTTAGGGGAATTATTTCATAAGTATTTCCAAGAGTACAGTTGGTGTTGGGATAGACCATGGGTCATTGGCATCAATTGGTTGTCTTTTGGTGGTGCAAGTAGCTCAAGTCGAGCAGCCTCAAGCTTTTTTCCTTCTAAAACTCCCCTCATTCTCCCAGATGGCATTGCATCTTCACTTGGTTCCAGAGGCCTTGTTGGTGACATTGATCTATTGATCGAAGCTGAAGTCAAAGACGAAGCAGGAACAGACTCACAAAGAGTGAAGTGATTTCGTTGTTATCTTCCTTTCCTATGTTTCTTACCAAGGCCCTGTACAATACACATAGCAAAGAGGGCGACCTAAAAACTTGTATGAAGATGTAAACTAATGTGAACATAAATATGACCACATACATATGTACCACTTTATCTAATAAAGTTATCAATGCAACATGCTAAAATACATAAATTATCGTTAAATAAGAAGTGATGTAGCTGCAGAAAATACATAAGTTATCACATAATAATGGATAATATCATATATCTTTACATCTTAATTTTTCGTGTGGTGTCTGTTTGGGGTGGCCTAAAAGATTGCAGCAATATGTTCTATTTGCCAATTTTAAAGCCAAATTACCTATTTGTACATATTACCAATCATTCATTTTATTGATATGAATCAATATATTCTGTTTAATGTTATTATTCAGCGGTGTTTTCAACAGCTTGCTACAACTCAAAGAAATTTATGTAAATATGCGAAAAAAAATGGAGCATAAGCAATCCCAAACACCCTTTATCAATTCAAATTACTCAAAACAAAGAAGATAGAATTAAGTACCAGTGAATAATCTATAGCCGCCTTGGGGCCTGTCTGAGGTACCACATTGGTCAAGAAATCGAGTTGAGGTTGCTCCTTAGTGGCAATAGTAGAGCGATACTCCACATCTTTTAGCGGAATGTGATCTGATGTACGCGCACTATCACCATGTTTGAAAGCAGCACATCATTTTCATTCATTTAGTCATACAAATTATAGCGATGGATAAGAAGAATGGAATGACAGAAGTTGTGTTTTTATGACTTTCGGGTATGTTCTTCACACAACTCCATGTGGGATACGATCATACTGATACACTAACAATTTAGAACTTAAAACCAAGATGCAATTGGTCTCCAAGTAGTTCAATATTTGATACTTCATTCTTGAGTAATTATAACTTTATAAGCTAGACCAGAGATGCACTATGTCAAAATTTGGCCCATAAAAGGCTAGTGAATCTCATATGGAATGTTAATTTTTCCTAAGGAACCTAATATTAAGAATATGTACATTCATCTCGTACAAAAGCTCATGCTCTCTCATTTAAAAATAAATATAAAATAGCATTCAACTTACACTCGGCAAGAAAAGCTTTACTTTTTAACTTTCAAAAATTTTGTTGTTCGAAGATTATTAGGTAAGCTAAAACATGAAATGTCCATTTGACAAATGGAGATATATTTTAATTAAAGAATGTGCCCAGCCAAAAGACGCCAATCGGATCCAAAAACACGAGTCAATAATACGTTTAAAAATTGTGAAAAAAAGATTAATTGCTATACCTCGAGTGATTCAATCACCATCTTCTGGTTACCCTTGAATGCAAGGCCAAGCTCCTTCTTATTAGGTGTTATAACCAATTTCTACAGATACAGATACACCAATTATTAGCAGTTAGTCCAATTTAAAATAATAGACTTAGGCAGCAACTTCACAAGTAGAATAGTTACCTCTACTTCTTTATGTTCTGAAAATTTCTCTTGAGCGACAAGTGCAACGCCACTTTTATCCTATAAAAAACAGCATCCAAGCTTGATTAAAACTATGATAAACATAGATAAACTTCACATGGCCGTAGACCAAATACTAACCGTGTGTGCACACAAGTCGTATGCAGATCTATCGGCTATACCCACGCACTCAATCCAACCGTATGAAGACTCAATTTCGGCATCCCAACAATCTACAACATAGTGGGCCATCTCATTTGGGAGATGCTGCCTGAACCGCAATCTTTTTTCGTCGATACCCAAACGTGTCAAAAACATATATACTCTCCCAATGAAGTATGCCAAAGTTTGATTTTTGACAGTCCCCTAAAAAAAAGTTTAAGACTACACATAAAGTACATATTTATATGTATATATGATGAAAAAATAGCCAACTAAATAAGTCAACTGCTTTTTGTGAAAACGGGTAAACCTGTGGTTTCCCTCACAGCCAGAAATTCAAGGTGACCAATCTTTTAAGATATCAATATACGAAATACTTGATGGTGCATTAGAAATTCACATTCTATTGTTCTCCAAGCAGTAATGGTGATGAGATACTAAATCTCGAGCATTTTAAACAATGTATCTCAGTATGAACGTACTTATCAAGTTAGTGATGCTCGTCTCATGTGTAAGATACCTCAAGTCATCTTGAATGTCATGCTCACAACATCCTACATGTTCTAAGCAAATCTTAGACATAGTTGGTACTATACTCGAGACCTTTGCCTAAAATGTTCCATATGTCAAAACATCCTTTAAAAGTTTCCCTTATTCATTGCAGTTGCCAAACAAACACAAATCCTGCCCATCCAAAATTATCTAAAACATACTCAATAGTTCGATTTTAAGTTACAAATTTCTTAGTGTTTGGATCAATAATCTAAATATTTTATAACACTACCGCACCTTATTCCTCGGGGCTTTCAACACAGCTAATTAGCTAAATAAAAAAAACGCAATGAGCAATTATGTTTTTGTATAAGCAATGTCAAACAGTCCTTCAAGGGCTGTAACTTTATAGATAAATCCTTAATTCTTTGGCATTTGTCCCACGTCCAAACAGTAGCTTGTTTATTTAAGCTTATTAGTAGTTCAGGAGACATAATCACTTACAATGCGAAACACCCTTAAATGCAGCAATTTCATCTAGCATATTTATCTTTGGCGAAACTCGAATGTTGTTCAGCCATTGTTGTGACTTTCATGACAACATACATGCCAAATTGAGTTTTCTCCTGTAATGAATAGAATACGCCCGAAAAGCTAAAATTTGAGTTACTTAAAAAGATATGCATCTGTGTTTTTATAGTGTATCAGCTTTCTCGACCCACTTATTATGCACATCTGTTTCAAATGCGTACCATGTTCTTTTTTTTGGAGTGGGGTATTACTCTAACTTGTATGCAAGTATTATGCATAATGTAATATACCTGAGAAGTTTTCCTCTCAATAGCAACTTCAAGATATTGCCTAACTCGCTCTCGCTCTGCTCTGAGCTTGTTGGACTCCCGTCAACATGACGAATACAATATTCCTACATAGCCTAGTATTTGACATTTGGCCTTTATAAGGTGCCCACTTTTAGTAGAAACATAACATGTATTAGAAAAGAAAACTACCACTCGACAATAATAGAACATTACCTCAAGTAGTGAAGAGCCTTGCTTACTCATCCTACATGTATCATTGCCTTAAGTCATGTTGATGAAGTTCGAGGGAATGGCCAGCAAGATCAATCAAAGTATGAAACTTGACGTATAACATAAGATAAAGTTATAATGAATGCATTATTGAAAATGATTATAAAAGAAATTTTACTTTGATATAATCTAAAACATGAATTAAAAGTAGCGTATACATTAAATATTCAATTCAAGCGACTAACAGCCCGTTTGACCAGTCACCAGCGTGGCCTGTTTTAACAATGAAACCTGACTCAAATCAACCCATTCATGAGCAAACTGATTGAGATTTCACCACTATTGTAGACCTTAAATACATGTGAATTTCGTTAAATGCATATATAAGAAGCCTGATTGGATTGGACCTAAACGAAACTTATCTATAGTTAGTGTTGTATGTCTTCACTGTAGAGCAAGCGAGCAACAACCGAGTTCAGGTGCATCTAGAACCAGCAAGTTTTCCTTCGTGGTAAGTCATGTTTGATTTTGAAGTTAAGGGCTCAAGTCAAATCTTTATTTCATTATAAATATTGATAAGAAGCATATTCATATATATATATATATAACAAAAAGCTATATAGATACATATAATCCATAATTGGGTTGTTTCAGCCTATTTAAGCTTACTTCAGATTAGTGGTCGAAATGAGTGATCACAACATGTAAATGAAAGTAACAAATATTTATGCTTATATGTGTGTGTATATAAGTACTTTAAGAAACTTAAAAAATCCATTATCAAAATTGTCTAAAGATAAGCCAAATATCACATGGCTCGTGAATGATGAATACATGACAACTAAAATCTACAAAAGAAGAGCATTGAAAAAGTATAGGAAAATTTTATAAGTACCTTTCTTATTCGACTCTTGTAAATAATAATAAACAACAGCAATCAAACATCCTTTCTAGACAGTAGCAGCCAAACACGCCTTTAGAGAGAGCAGTAGCCAAACATCTTTTTAGATTGCAGGAGCCAAACACCCTGTAGACAGCATGAACCAGACATCTCTTTAGACATATAATGGGCAAACATATAATGAATAACGCTGATTGTGTGACTCATGAAATAATAAAAACACATAAGGAAATGGACATTGCAGCACAAACCGAGACATAGTAAAACATGATGCTATTTAATTAATATACAATATCAAGTCCCATTTAGTTTATATCATTAAGCCAACAGATTTCATGACTATAGGATATAAAATTTGCAAAAAAGGAGTAAACAATAAATAGTTAAATACTACTTGGTTTTGTGCTTGAGGTAAGGTGTTCCAAATCCTTTAATATAACTAACCGAAACGGTGATAGACACCTGATAATTCCTACATGTATAACCCCATTGTAAATATGGATGTTAGCAAGTCACTTATTTGGCGTAGAGGGTCAAAAAGATATAAGTGTTACAGACGATTTAGCAAAAATAAAATCGTTTTTTAGACTACATTTCAACCAAGTAGTCCCAAACACCTCTTATAATGTATTTTATTTTAGATTGGCTTATGACAGTAAGCAAATGGACATTGCAATGTTCGGAATGTATGGTTGTAGCTTCTCATCCAACATCTTGTTCAACTGGAAATTACACACGACACAAGCAACGTTATGTGCTTAAAAAAGTGTCCATTAAGGCCGCTTGAGGCGCAATGCAGTGCCTTACTGAAATATTCACACACTTGTTTGGTGTATATTCAAATACTGAATTCATTAGTTCATTGTTACCTTCTCTTGGCGCCAATTTGCTTCCCACTAATCATCTAAATCTTTTTCACATTTTCTCTTTGAGCATTCAAAAGAACTGTAATTTCGTACACCATTTTAGGATCTTTTAGATCTTCCTCACTCCAAGAAGTTGCATTTAGTGGAACGTTGAGCTCCTGTACACTCATTTGTGCAATGTTATATAGTGATAATAAATAACCATTTCCTTGTAAATGGGTCAATCTGGGTTACGTTTTTAACTCCAACGGATCAAATAGACCAAAATTAAAAATGTTAGCTAAAAAACTCAACGGGTCAAACGGTTGAGTGACTCAATCTAGATGAAATGAACACTTACCCCCAGTTTTGAGGCCGTGATGGTGGATTGAGTTTCATAACTTCAGTCTCTAACGCGACTCGTGTTGCAACCGGTGCTGATTTTGTTGTTGCAAATCTTTCAAAATATAACCCGGGTGACCATTTTTCATATCAGTTGCCAAAAAAACATAAATACCCCCATGTACTTTCATAACATTACAAAACAAATAGTTTTCCAGTAGCGACCAAATAAGCAACAAACTTGAATTCAAAATACCCCAGGCTGCAATTCCACAGAATGTGCAAAATCATCAGCAGTTGTGACCGCTTCATTGTTTCATGGCTGGAAACTTACAACGCGGTGGGGTTTGCGCTGCCATTTGATGTTGTCCATAGCATGTTAACCTTTTTCTAGAAAGAATAGGGGCATTTGTTGTGTCAGTAACCAAAAATTGGATGGTGTGCTAATTTCATTTTTCTATCTACTTTTTTGTTTATTAAAGATGCATATGTATTAGCAAAATAGTCAATGTGTGTGAAGGCCTAACTTTCCAATAAAAGCATTATATCGATATAACTTACAAAGAATATGCAAAATACCTATTTAAGACCAGGTAGGTTGTGCCCTTCCATGACCTTCTCCGAGTTAACTCAGGTCAATGAACTCTCACCCTTGTCAGGATTCGAGTCAAATCAGTAAAACCAATAACTTGCTACTGCATGAAGACCCATAAAACCAATATGAGTTATGATGGTCAAACCAAAAAACCACAATCCTTCTGAGATGAATAGATTATATGTAAATTAAACCATAAAACTTATAGTGTAAATCCCATGTTTCTGATTTAAAGTATTATGGGTCAAGCAAGTCACCCAGTCTCGACCAATGAATAGATTATATGTATTTTGACCCATTACCCAACCCGTCCCACCAATTCATTGTCATTTCCGTTCCACCATCTTGAATTCACTTTGTTAAAAATAACGGAGGTTTCACCTACAAAGTTAATGAAAGTGAATTCATTAAAGGGATGCTCAAATAGGTTAGGAATATATCATTTTCCTAAAAGTTTCTGCTCCATTTTTATTCTCATAGTGGATGTCTACTTCAATAAATGAGCATTTGGTAAATGGTTCCCATTCCATATTTCAAGTATATATACTTTGCGAAAAGTATAATTAAAGGCAACTTTTACCTTAGTATTCACTCTAAGTTACATTTAGAAATGTTAAAGGATCCTTGTAGCAGCTTGCTAATCTCAAATGACTTCAAATTGTGGAAGTAATCCCAATGGGGATCGTAGTTCTGACCATTTTGTCAATGCAATATTAGCATAAATTCTCCATTTTCTACAGGAAGGAAAGTCCAAGCAAAAATCCTTGATTCAACACCAACAACTTCTTCATCCTTCAAAGATAAACCATGATTATACTTTGATTATGTGAAGTTCATTTTGGAATCCATCTTTTACAACTGTATTTTTAACTTTCAACAACCGACACCCTTTTCCCAAGAAAGTTTTCCAGCTCATAATACCAAGTTTAATATTTTTTCGATATGAGAAACTTTATTTGTATGTCATGTGCAGTCAATAGAAGTGAGTCAAATAATCGTATAATAGCTAGAAGAGAAACATGGCTAAAACGACACTCTAATTGTTAACGCAAATCAACCTAAATTGATTTATTTATAAGATAGAAACATCATACTCATGTTCATCCTAACTTGATAACCCAAAAATTTGAGAAGCTTAACACTCTCGTTCAAGAATCCATGTATAAAGTGATCAACTCTATGTAAAAATTATTTAAAAAGAAAAGTGGCACAAGACTCGTGTAAGAAAAGACACTCGAAAATAACATTTTATCATGCACCTGATGTTGATGCGGCTAAATTCTCAGGTTCTCCCCTTCACTTGATTTTTCTCCTTATCTAGACCACCTATTTTATCAAACAGGCTTTGCAACTTTGAGTCATGTCCCTGTATTATCAAATAACATATTCTACTTAATACATTATGACATAACAGCATAAGTAATATTATTAGTTGACCATAGATACGATGAAGGACTTAAAAGTGGATAATAAGAAATTACCAAGTGATGGTGGCGAGGTCAGAAACTTGTATCAGTTTATGTTTAATAACCACATTTGTTTTCTATTTCTTTCACAACCATCTAATATTCTGATTCTTGTAGCTGAGTATACATTTGTAACCTTTCACAACCATCTGGTATTTTCCTTTTTTTTTTCATCACCCAGTTTTCTCAAAACACACTTGCAGTTAAGTGTTCATTCAAAAGATCCAACTGAGCGAAATAAAAGGCCAGAAGAAGTACAACTGTTTCTCTTTCCTGGGAATAATTGTTGGAATTCTAAGTCAAAGAAGAGTTAATTACAGCCTTAGATAAGATACAATGTACATGGATGAAGAATCTTGCAAGTAGGACTACAACTTGCTTCTTTGATTGTCATACATGATGTCATTGCTTCAAATTGATGCCTATAAAAGGCAATGAACTACACCTTCAGTTGTATCCAATTTACACCACAAACACATACAAAGTAGTGTATAAACATGTAATAGGTTTTGAGCTATTTTTCTATTATCAATCAAAGAGTTATTTTGGTTATCTGTTTATACATTCAATCCTTGAATTGGTATCAGAGCTTGAGTAAAGGGGCTTTGAATACGTACCTGGTGATCGGGAAGGAGACCGGAGTACAACTACGACATGTCAGATGTTGAAGACGAAGGACGACCTACACCTTTACCGGTGAGGGTGAAGGAGGTCGGGACAACCACCGTAGCATGTCCAATGCTCTCATCCACCAACTACACAGTCTGGGCCCTACGAATGAAGCTATTACTCAGAATTCACAAAGCTTGGATAACTATTGATCCAGGAACAGAAGAAAATGAAGAGAAGAATAACCTGGCGATGGGTTTGCTGTACCAAGCAATCCCTGAAACTCTGATAATGCAGATTGGTGATGTGGATAGTCCGAAGGTGCTGTGGGAATCGATCAAGGCTCGTTATGTTAGAGCAGATAGAGTGAAGGAAGCACGGTTGCAGACTTTAAACTCTGAGTTTGATCGGTTGAAGATGCACGAGACCGAGACCGAGACCATCGATGTCTTCGCCGGAATAGCCTCGAAGTACGCTTCACTCGGAGAAACAATTGATGAATCGAAGCTTGTGAAGAAGCTGTTGAAGGTGGTGCCCAGAGAATTTATCCACCTTGTTGCTTCTCTTGAGCAGGTACTCGATTTAAAGACAGTGGGTTTTGAAGATGTAGTTGGCCGATTGAAGGCATACGAAGAAAGGATTCGCGGTGAAGATGGAGGTGACGAGCAGCAGAGGTTGATGTTTACTCGTTCGAGTGGCGGTGGCGGATCGAGTGGTGGCAGTGGTGGCCGAAGAGATGGTGGTTCTGGTGTGTCTGGTTCTTTGTCGAGAGGAAAGGAAAGATGGGTTAATAATAACCTGGGAGAAGGTTTTATTCGTATGGAATCCGGGTCAACAAGCGGGTCGGGTGGATCCGACTTATCAAATAGAACCGGGTCAAAGGGCCATAGCAATAACAAACCCAACAAGTCCAAACCCAATAACCGATCCAATTATAATTCCGACTCAAACCGAAACCAGAAAAAAGATCTGTCGAAACTTATTTGTTACAGATGTGATAAATCAGGTCATTACGCGTCTAAATGTCCGGACCGACTCCAAAAATTCCAAGAAAGCAATTTTACGGAACACGAAGATACTGATGAAACCGTGTTTTTTCACGAAACAGTATTTTTGAACGAAAAGAATGTGATACCGTCTCGATACAACGCACAAGAAAATGATGTGTGGTATTTGGACAATGGGGCAAGTAATCACATGACGGGAAATCGATCGTTTTTCTCCGAACTCGACGAAGGAATAACCGGAAAGGTGAAATTCGGTGATAATTCGTGTGTCGAAATTAAAGGGAAAGGCTCTATTCTTTTCCAAGGAAAATCGGGACAACAACGATTGATGACGGAGATTTATTTCATACCGGATTTGAAAAATAATATTTTCAGTCTCGGACAAGCAACTGAAGCCGGGTGTGATATTCGGATGAAAGATGACTATTTGACGATGCATGATGCTGATAACTGCTTATTAATGAAGGTACAAAGAATTCCAAACCGCCTTTATAAAATAAATTTAACAATTGGAGTACCTATTTGCCTTCATTCGAGACTAGGTGAAGACACGTGGCGCTGGCATGCTAGACTTGGGCACATCAATTTCGAGTCAATGAAAAAGATGTCCAAGAAAGGTCTAGTCAAAGGTTTACCTCATTTTAAAAATGAGAATCAATTGTGTGAATCTTTTTTGGTGGGCAAACAAACAAGAAAGTCATTTCCATTAATGACGATGTACAAAGCAACACGACCATTGGAGCTCGTTCACGGTGATTTATGCGGTCCGATCACACCGTCAACGAAAGGTCAAAATCGGTACATTTTCACACTAATTGATGATTATTCACGATATATGTGGACTTTTCTTTTGAAGGAGAAAAGCGAGGCGTTTTTACACTTCTAGAAATTCAAAGCTTTGGCGGAGAAGGAGCTCGGAAAGTCTTTGAAGAAGTTTCGAAGTGATCGAGGTGGAGAGTTTACTTCGCTCGAGTTTAATTCCTTTTGTGATATAAATGGAATCAAACGACAACTTACTGCCCCATATTCACCACAACAAAATGGAATTGTGGAACGAAGAAACCGAACACTCATGGACATGACACGAAGTATCATGAAGGCGATGCATGTTCCAAATTATCTGTGGGGAGAAGCTGTAAGACACTCTACAAATTTGATCAACCGCGTTTACACAAGAGTCCTTGGCGATACAACTCCATACAAGAAGTTGTATAAAAGAAAACCGAATTTGGAGAATGTTCGTATCTTTGGGTGTCTAGCATATGTGAAAGTTGAACCGGTAAATCTCAAGAAGTTGGATGCAAGATCAAGACCACTAGTGCATCTTGGTTCCGAACCGGGTACGAAAGCTTATCGGCTTTTTAACCCGGCTACACAAAAAATAATCGTGAGTCGAGACGTTATTTTTAACGAGACCAAATGGTGGGATTGGGAAAAAGAAGCAGGTACCGACAATGAAGAACCGGGGTCATTCATAGTTCCATGGGACTATCCAGAAGATAAGGCAAGAAACCAAGGAGATATTGTAAGCAATGGTCAAACTAGACCGATTGAATCAGATCACGAGATTGAAGACGGAGTGCAGGTTTAAGACAACGAGCAACCAAGTCCGGTCAACAATAACGTGAACAATGTCCAGAACCGAAGGCCTACGAGAACAAGGAGACTTCCAACTCGACTGCAAGATTTTGTGCTTAACCTTAATAATCTTGATGAACTTCTCCTAATAACCAATGACGAACCAGTATCGGTTGAAGAGGCGAAGAAAGAACCAGAGTGGGTCAAAGCCATGAATGCAGAGATCAATTCGATCAACAAGAATAACACTTGGATTCTTGTGAACAAGCCTATGGGGGTGAAGGTGATTGGACTCAAATGGGTGTTCAAACTGAAGAAAAATGCAGACGGCACAATAATCAAATACAAGGCAAGGTTGGTTGCTAAAGGGTACGTGCAACAACCTGGTATTGATTTTCAAGAAGTATTTGCACCGGTAGCTCGAATCGAAACCATCCGGTTTCTCATTGCCTTAGCCGCAACAAACGGGTGGGAGCTTCACCACTTAGATGTCAAAACGGCTTTCTTACACGGAGAGTTGAAGGAAACCGTTTATGTGTCACAACCGGAAGGCTATATAAGGAAGGGCAACGAGCATAAAGTGTATCGCCTTAACAAAGCACTTTATGGTTTAAGACAAGCACCTAGAGCATGGAACACGAAGCTTGATGGAATTTTGAAGGGGTTGAAATTTCACAAGTGCTTGAAAGAACCATCGGTGTACCAGAAGCGAGAAGGAACTAACTTGCTAATTTTAGCAATTTATGTTGATGATTTATTTGTTACATGTACAAATTTGAACATGATCAAAAGGTTCAAATTCGAGATGTCCAAGAACTTCGAGATGTCAGATCTTGGAAGATTGACTTACTACCTGGGCATTGAAGTCAAGCAAGAAGAATCGGGGATTACGATAAACCAAGAAGCATATGCTCGACGCATTCTGAAGGAAGCTGGTTTACATGACTGCAATCCAACTCACATTCCCATGGACCCGGGAACCAAATTGTCGAAGGCCGAAGATGAACCCGAAATCGACCCGACACAATATCGAAAGGTGGTAGGATGCCTTAGATATCTCTTGCAAACAAGACCCGATATGGCATACTCGGTTGGAGTTATTAGCCGATACATGCAAAGTCCAAGAGAATCACATGGTCGTGCAATTAAACGCATTCTACGGTACTTACGGGGAACAACGGGATACGAAATTAAGTACGAGAGGATGGGTCAAAACAGAATCATTGGTTTTAGTGATAGTAGTCACAATGTTGATTCGGATGATGGAAGAAGCACAACTGGTCACATTTTCTACTATGGGTTATCTCCGATAACCTGGTGTTCGCAAAAGCAAGATACCGTTGCTTTATCATCTTGTGAGGCAGAGTTCATGGCAGCTACCACGGCTGCTTGTCAAGCAATATGGCTTCAGGATTTGCTTGGAGAAATTATGAACAAGACGCAAGAGATGGTGGTTCTTAGGGTTGATAACAAGTCTGCTATCGAACTAACAAAGAATCCCGTTTTTCACGGAAGGAGTAAACACATTCACACGAGGTTTCATATCATTCGCAATTGTGTTGAAAACGAACAGGTGGAGGTGGAGTATATTCTCGGTGAGAAACAGAAGGCGGACATTCTCACAAAACCATTGGCACGAACCAAGTTCAAGGAAATGCGGAGCTTGATTGGAATCAAAGATATCTCTAGAAGGACTTAGAGATTCGGGGGTGATTGTTGGAATTCTAAGTCAAAGAAGAGTTAATTACAGCCTTAGATAAGATACAATGTACATGGATAGAATCTTGCAAGTAGGACTTCAACTTGCTTCTTTGATTGTCATACATGATGTCATTGCTTCAAATTGATGCCTATAAAAGGCAATGAACTACACCTTCAGTTGTATCCAATTTACACCACAAACACATACAAAGTAGTGTATAAACATGTAATAGGTTTTGAGCTATTTTCCTATTATCAATCAAAGAGTTATTTTGGTTATCTGTTTATACATTCAATCCTTGATAACGAAGAGTTAATAGTATGAGTGTGCGACATCAATTCATTATGAACACTTAATTGCACTATAAACACCAACAACTTATTTCCTTTCCAAGTGTGAATCGCGGTCGTGAAGTTAAGACTTAAGTGTTTGTTTCAATATGCACTATAGTGCAGTTAAGTGTTTATTTTCCAAGTGTGAGTGTGCGACAGCAAGGAGACCAACAACTAACTGGGCTTTATGAAAATGAAAATAGTTCCTGACACGACACTCCAAAAGCCTGTTAAACCACATTATGCAAATGAAAGTTGCTCTTTTTTTGTCACTTTGGTACATAATGCTCAACTATGATTATACCATACTGGTGTATTTGTTGATTCCCTTTGACCTGCAACAACACAGATTCCACACAGTTAAAATCACACTCCAAAAGCTTGTTAAACAATATTATGCAATTGAAAGTTGCTCTTTTTTTTTGTCACTTTGGTACAACTCATTCCATGGCTCGAGCTCATCTTTAGAAAGCCCTTTCATATAAATACAACCAATAAACCACATGTTTAGAATGGTTTGAGGATCTATAATAATGTCACCCATGAAAAATATTTATCATCATCATTGATGGTATTTGTTACAGCCTGCATAAGAAGTATGCAAATATTTCATCCAATCTACTCAGAATGCCAAGAAAATATGAAATAAAGTGGTTGTAGTGCAATTATTTTCTGTATCAGACATTACAAAAATAAATTAACATATCATTGGTAAGTCACGAGAAAAGTACAGAGAATAAAATAAAAAAAATGAAATTACCAGCCATAATGGAACCATAAGATCAGTACTTTCACTTCACCATCTCTTCCTTGGCTGAGTAAACCTTATCAACAAATCTCTATATCAATTTTGTTAGTAGCCCTTTAAACGTTGATTGCCTATACTAAACCTTTTATTGGATCTAATTTTCTGATCCACAAAACTAACCACAAGGTTCCTAATCTAAAAACTATTCATTAGCTGAGACACTTTTATGTTATCTTTTATAGAAACTTGACATCAGAACTCTATACACGTATTTATGCATGGACTACAAACCTTGGGTGCAGTAGCAGCTGCAGGTTTCTTTGATGGTGCAACTTTAACCTGCTTGATCACAATCATGGTCACAATGCACTTCATGCAAAATATAAACTGAACTTCTTTTTTGTTTGGGTGTTTTTTTGTTTTGGATTTTTGTTTTAGTTGCGTGTGTTTTTGCTTGGAGGAAGGAATACCGAATGATTAATAAAAGGTCGGATATTAAGCAAAAAGATTTTAAAAAGTCGATTTATACCAAAAAAAAAAAAATAGGTTAAAAATATATATATGGTATATTTATCTTTTAAGTAATATATATCATAATTTATTTTAATTGTTATCTTCAAAAAATACATACCTAAAATACAAATTCCATAATTTTTTTATAATCTCCTTATTTATATTGATTTGAAAGATACAAAACAAAAAACAATTTACTCTAGTGGTAAGTTGTTTACAAAACACATGAATGACCCAAGTTCAACTCCAACAAATGTCTTCTTTTTAATAAAAAAAAATTTAAAATTCAAAAATAACAAAAACAAAAACGAATTTTACAATTTATTTAAAAAAAATGCACATATATTAATTAAAATGCCACATGTCATTTAAAAAAATAAAAAAAAATGCCACATAAATATAATGATGACATGGAAATATGACTTGGCATTATGGGATGCCAAGTGGCATTTTATGTGGCATGCCTCCTCTTATATATAATGTATATATATATATATATATATATATATATATATATATATATATATATATATATATATATATATATATATGATTATCCGATTTGTTGTTTTGCTATATTTATGATTAGCTGATCCGCTGGTTGATATGCTTGTTCATTGTTTGGTTACTTGTTTTGATTATGATACTATTCATCAACTCCTTTTTGATTATGTTTCGGTACTTGTATGTTTGGTTATTTATATGTACTTATATATGTTCATCGATGCGCTACTTTGCTTTGGTCTCCATTGATTTCTGTTTCTTCTGGATATCTGTTAATATTGTGTTTTGCAGGTTCCTCATTGACTCATTGTGCTCATTTCGTTAAGACTTTGTTATCAGTCTCCTTGTTTCGTTTTTTTTTATTTTGATTATGTTAGCTTTTGTTTTGTTATATCTGTTCATTGGGCTTTTTAAGCTCAACCGCTTTTCTTTTCCATGCGGTAGGTACCAAGTGAGATGCTGGGTTGTAACACCCCCAAATCTCGGTACATCGGAAGACTTAATCAAGTTTTTGAGACGTTACGACTGGATTGGTATCTCACACAAGTATAGCAAACAATATAGTCATTTTCATTCAAAACCAATCCCAAATTTAAATATTCAAATCATTAATCCAAAAATATAAATATTAGGCCCAAAACATGATTTAATAAAATAGGTCCCCATAATTTATCAGAGTCAAATATGATCCTTGAACCATGCCTCCTTGCCAAGCTTCCACCAAACACATATTCCAAACATCATTTAAATACCTGAGAAAACATGCTAAAAGGTCAGCTTACGCTGGTGAGTTCATAGGTTTAAATTCAATAAAACATAGTGGACATGTAGGAGTTGATTTGCTATGCGAGACTTAAGATAGATATACATCATTCACAAACCGTATCATATCCGAAATCACAATCCATATCACGCATCCAGTGATCACACGGGCCCAGCGACTCTAGTCCAGCACTGTCGTAGCAAAGTCTAGAATAATTGCTAACCCCGGACTAGGTCGAGGTAGAAGTCTACTCTTAGCTAGGCAACAATTATAGCAATTAGGATTGCTACCCTAGTCTAAGGCAACGACTACCACACATCTATCTAAACAGTCAAGCACATAAGCAAATCCAAATAGTTGTAAAGGTCCAAAAACAGTAGCATGATTCTCACCCCAATTTAGTAAAAAACGTATATAAAAATGGGGCTATGAAACTCACCTCAAGCAAGCAACGCACAAATAAACACTAGTATAAGATAACAGGTAATCACGGCTCAGCAACTATCGATTCGACACAACCTATTAATGTAACCCAATTTTAATATATATTTTCCAAAATCAACGTTATTTACCCCAATGTATTCCATTTCGTTATTTCCAAAAATGTCTCGTTTCACTGTTTAGTCCTAGTGTTTGGTATCCTCATGTGGGTGTATCGACTCAATATGATGCCATGAATGCACTCAAACAACCAATATGTGACTCAATGCAACACAATGAGACATCTAAGCGATAAGCTCCATAGTCCAGTAAGTTTCGGAATAAATAGTAGACCTTATCGAATTCATCAACTCGATCAACTCAGTTATTTATTCGTGTCGCTTATTATCCCATAAACAGATCGCATCCTAAAGAGTCATAAGGATAATTCACCCATTAATAATGTTACCGAACGTACCTAGCGGGCTCTTATTAGATTCGTCAACCTAATAAGTCCGCTACCCACGTGGATCAACACTATTAATGTAAGGTTATCCGTAACCCATGCACACAACGTAAGTAAATAAATACTTGAAACTAGTATTAAATGCCCATACTTGACATATTTCGATAAACGTTTACTCGAAACATTAATTACTTATTTATTAGAAAACATTTCCATTTTTAGTCGTTAGTTTCTATTTAAAATAGTAAATAACAAGATAAGTCTTGTTATCGATATTTTTGGTATAAAAGCCTTTTTATTATTAATGTTTCATAGTTTATTATCATTTTCATATATACATTTCGTCAAATTCTAATATTAGTTTCACATCGTTATTCGTTTCGAGTCCACAAGCACGAGTCATGACTTCTCGGCTTTTAGTCAATCAATAGTCCAAACTATACTAAAGTCCATGTTACAGCGTTGTCGGGGTCAACTATTGACTAAAAAGTCAAAGTAACACCGACGTTGCTCAAAGTTGACAATATATATATCAAGTCCAAATAAAAGTCATAATAGCGCAATTCAATCCCAAATCAACTCAAATCAATCTCGCCAACCAATCAACCAACCAAATATACCCGAAACCAATGTTATGACCCTAATGGTCATGACACGGTCACGGTTAGGACCACGTGAACCAAACAAGCTCTAGAAGCTTTTCGGCTCCACGCGTCTCATCCAAACACCAACAACATCAACCAACAAGCTACCACGACAACTCGACCCGGACCCTTGGTCCTTGAGGGTCACGTACGCCACCCAAACACACCCTACGTGGGTTTGGTGGCTTGTACGCCCCATATGCACAACCAAACACCTCCCAAATCACTTCCACAACATCCAAACACAATCAATCAACCTCCAATCATTAACCAAACATCAAACCCATCATCTATTCCTAATAAAAAACAATAAACTAGACCTTAAGTGCAAAAACCCAACAATATGATACACCACATGATACCAAATCACTAGCTACATATTTATTTAAGTGTTAATTATATTTAATCCCATGTTTGAACCAAAAGCCTCAAATATTCGTCCCATATACGAACCCTAAAAGGGTTGTATGTGGATTTTTTATGCTCAAACAAGACGTATCCAAGTCCCTTTTACCTTTTCCAAACACGAAATATAAAACCCACTTGAAACCCTAAAGATCCGAATCGTATTTTCAAGATTTGGAGATGTTATGTAGGTCTATATGGAGTGTGCCATATATGGTTGGAAAGAGGGGAGAAAGATCTTTAAGATGGTGGTGGTGGTGGTGTGTGGTCACGCGCGGTGACGGCACCGGAAATGGCCGGATTTCTTAGAGTGGAGGCTAGGTTAATTTTTAGGGTTTGGGTTTTTAGAGAGAGAGTGTAGAGAGAGAGAAGGAGAGTGGTGTGTGTTTTTTAGAAAGAGAAGTAAAAGAGGGAAATGAGATATGTGAGGGGTATATATAGTTAGGGAGGAGGGACCTCAAAATAAATAAAAGGTGGGGAGGGGGTGGCCGGCTAGGAAGAAAGAGGAGGGGCCGAAGCCGTCATTTTTTGTAAACTATCCCCGTTTACCCATTCCC
Source organism: Chrysanthemum seticuspe (assembly GCA_019973895.1). Lineage (NCBI taxonomy): Eukaryota > Viridiplantae > Streptophyta > Magnoliopsida > Asterales > Asteraceae > Chrysanthemum > Chrysanthemum seticuspe. The sequence continues at coordinate 28,134,816 of BPTQ01000007.1, read as the reverse complement.
GAGCTCATATATTGTCCCCGAGTGTCCCACGACGTTCATTCGACTTTCTATTATCGTTATTTATGTTTTTCACGAGTTTTGACTATTTATTTGCCAATTTTTGAGTTACGGTCTAAAAGTTACGTTATTTCTCGTTTTAGGCTTTTATACTGCTGAATCGAATAGTGCCTACCAAAAAGAGTTAAAACTCTCACGATAACTCGTCCAATAATGAAATAAACCATGCAAACCAATAGACGATATAAAATCAAGTCATGGTTGATAAAAATAGTGTTAAAGGCAAAACTTGGTTTAGTTTAACGTAATGCGGTTACCTAAAATAGACTCCCTAAATTGCCAGTTGTCACATGAGCTTTGTTGGGCTAAGAGTAGGAGCATTTGAGTGATCCGACCTAGTTTCCCTTATCATTTTGGACTTATTTTGAGGAGCAATTGTTTTGACATTTCATTTATTTTAGACATGATGGATTTTGTATTTCCTTTTTAAGTCATTCTTTTAATAGACTCCCTAAATTGCCAGTTGTCACATGAGTTTTGTTGGGCTGAGAGTAGGAGCATTTGAGTGATCCGACCCTAGTTTCCCTTATCATTTTGGACTTATTTTGAAGAGCAATTGTTTTGATATTTCATTTATTTTAGACACGATGGATTTTGTATTTCCTTTTTAATTCATTCTTTTATATGACTTAGTATTTTATTTGAAACTTCCACTTGTAATTTTATTAGTACGTTCTGATATGACTCCATAATGTGACATTCGGACCCTTGTCGGGTCGGGGTGTTACAAAAGTAATTGATTTACGGCCTAAGTTTAATAATGGTACTAGCACTAGTAATAGTTTGAAGAACAAATCTTGTGATATATGTTTTCGAGCAAAACAAACTTGAGAAATTTTTACTTTAAGTGATAATAAAGCCACTGATTGTTTTGAGTTAATTCACTGTGATTTATGGGGTCCTTATAGGACCTCTGTAACACCCCAACCTGACAAGGGTCAAAATGTCACATCATGGTGTCAATCAGAACATAATAAACGCAAGCGGAAGTCTTAATAATACAATGATTACAAAGGTATTCTAAGGAAAACATAAGGTACTAAATCTGAATATAACAAGTTTCAAACTAAAATACAAACTAAGTCCAAAAGAAAAACTCTAAATCCATCACTAAACCATGGGAAGCTAGCAAGGTGGTCCACTAACAGCTCCTAAGCACTCGTCACTCAATTCCCAGCTTCCTTCTTAAAACCTGCCGCAGGAAAAGAAAATGCGGCTGAGCTAACGCTCAATGAACAAATATAAATAATGAAATGCAATAAATCATAAATAGATAAGCGAAACAAATCCAACGGAAACCTGCTGAACAAGATGTTAAATGAAATAAGGACTTAATATGATATAAAGGAATAATCAAAGGGTTATGAAGAAACAAAGGAGTCGTCAAGGAAATGCCCAAGTGCCTAAACATGATACATGAATAAACCAAAACAACCAAACATATCATATCAATTAATAATATCATATCACATTATAACAAATCAAATCAAATGGAGTGTATGGCACACACATATATCTGAACTGAGTACCTAGGATGCATCCATACGCCCCTTGTCAAAAATAAAACATCACGTCCCTAATACATCTGCTTTCGGCAAATATATAGGCACGTGGAATTAGTCATACAATAATCATAATCAAATTCATGCACAAAAGGGAACGTTGTGGACAAAAGCACACATCCACAAATAGCGTCATGCCATTGGTGCCTTAATGACATGGCCATGGTACCTCCATGACTAGTTAGTACCTTGGCAACGGATTAGGCCAAACAATATAAATAAACATAGGGTAACAATCAAGGGTTGTCCATCAAGATAATGAATAAATGGAATGAAACGAGTAAGCATCAAATGGCATAACCGAACAAATATCTAAACAAATGAAACAAAATCAAATGTCAAGAGTCATGAGAAACCCTTACTGATAAAGGGCAGAATATCTATACCTTAGCAAATGAAATGAACGAAAACGGAAAAAGTGATGTTGGGAATTATATGTTTGAGTTGATAAAGACAAAAAGAATGAAACAAGAGGGACTTAATATGACAAGAAGGAAACCTACTAAAAGATGGAAGGGCTTGCTTGCAATGGAAGTTTTATTATTTAGTCCTTATCCTCTAGTATATAAAGAGGACATAGGTGTAGGTTTTAATTAAGTCTTCCATAATGTAGACGTCTAGTAAAGGGGTGTGTGTGTCCTAGGCGTATAGTCTTGTAAACGCCTAGGTTATTAGTTTAGTTAGTAGACGTGTTTTTATAAACGTCTAATATTTATTAGAGTATTAGTGAATGAAAAACCTTTAGCAATAACAAAGTATTGTTTTGATTATTCCGCTGCGTATTATGTTTATTATCTTTGTTATTGATCCCTATCTGAGCTTATAAACGATCTTATCAATTGGTATCAGAGCAGGGAGCTCTTGATATAGGGATTCATAAGGTTTTAATTGTAGACGTAAAGCAGTTTTCAAGCAGATTTGATAAAGATGGTACGATCGGTTTTTAAGGGTTATTAAAAAAAATTACAAGGTATCGAGCTGCTTATTCTCTTGTACTGATATTTATTTTGGTTCATACGCTGGTCCCTACTCTTTTTGAATGATACTGATTTAACGAGGGTTGATTTGATTGGTTCCTCAATATTAAAATTCGGTGGTGTTAGTTATCGATGTCAAACGCATTAATTCTGGTCACCTTTTTGCTAATAGGTGGCCCACACATTTAATATTGGTTCCTAGTTGTGTTTGTCTCGTGCTTTGAGTTGACCAGGTATTACTTTCGCATCTGATTTAATGTGAGAAATAAAAGTGTCACGTGATTCTTATACATGTGCTTTATCTTCGCATCTGATTTCTGGAACTACAAGGCTGCTATGTTGTCACGTGATACTCTATATAATATGGGATATACGAATTAAAAGTGATGGGATAATTTTCGGTTGAAGTTGACTTTGGACCTACATGTTTGAGTATTATGTGATGTGATCAGATGAGAATTTTATTCGGTCAATGAATTTTATTCTACAAGTTCTGGGTCTCTACTCATTATTTAATATTTTTCAAAAGTGATTGATTGGTTCATGATTCTTAATGGTTGATGATATTTATTGATCGTGATTCAAAGGCATGTGATTGGACAGTAGACAGAAATTGCTCAAAGTACTGCTCGAGTTTTTTTTTTGCAAAGTACTGCTTGGACGTGATGAAAGTACTGCTTGGCGCAAAGTACTGCTTTTAGATTTGCGACAGTACAGCGACAGAAAAAGTGTCACTAATTGCAATAGTGACAAGTTGGTGACGAATTTGTGACAGATTATGTGTCGCTAACAGCAGCTTTGTGACAGTTTAGTGACAGAAAAAGGTGTTGCGAACAGGACTGATTTGGAATTAAGGGGAAGTCGAGCATGATATTTGGATGACACAAACACAGGTTATTGTTCACACACACAGGAAGAAGTTTTTGTTCTTAAAAGGATTTAAAAAAGCTCGTTTTGGAGATTTATTGAAGAATTGATTACGAAGAGGATTATTTATCACTTATTTGAAGGTGAAGTGGAATTACTTGGTTTGTGTTCTTATCATCTAGCTTGTTGAATCTAGCAATGTGTGATTTTTCTTATAATGCTCTATGCACACATTGTCTATCACTTGAAGGAGTTACATTGTAGTGCTCAGTGTCTCATACTAGTTGAGGATTCTTTTCAAGGGATTGCGGTCTACTTATATTTGGTGATACGTATAAGTATGGAGTTCCGTGGATATTCAAAGATTTAAGACACAAGTTTGGGAAATTTTACTCCTTCATCAAGTTTGTTATATTTGGTGTTCTTCACAAAGTGATCATTACAAGGAGCTTACAGATTTTGAAGAATCAAGAAGATGGTTAATATATGCTTTTTAGGGGAAGCTTATTGTTAAAAGTTTAACCATCTACATGCATCACTCAAGGGGAAGTGTTTGATTTTTACTATTGTTGATCATTATTACTACTGCTAGTTGAAGTTTTCTGCTGTTTTGGATCCATTTTTCCTATGGTGCGTAATGGTGGGTGATTTGAAGCATTGGAAGTCTTAGATTGGAAGTATGATATTGGTTCGTGGTGGTCAAGATCATTATTTGCATACGTTCCCTATTTGGATAATAACAAAAAGGGGAAGAGATGTTTGAGTGACATGGCATGGATTAAGGGGAAGACAAAGGAAGACATACTTGTTTCATTCATGGTGAGATCCCTGATCTCAATTTCTCTACTTCGTCTAGGGAAGTTCGTTCAAAAATGGTTTTGTCATTATCAACTAGGGGAAGATTGTTGGGAATTATATGTTTGAGTTGATAAAGACAAAAAGAATGAAACAAGAGGGACTTAATATGACAAGAAGGAAACCTACTAAAAGATGGAAGGGCTTGCTTGCAATGGAAGTTTTATTATTTAGTCCTTATCCTCTAGTATATAAAGAGGACATAGGTGTAGGTTTTAATTAAGTCTTCCATAATGTAGACGTCTAGTAAAGGGGTGTGTGTGTCCTAGGCGTATAGTCTTGTAAACGCCTAGGTTATTAGTTTAGTTAGTAGACGTGTTTTTATAAACGTCTAATATTTATTAGAGTATTAGTGAATGAAAAACCTTTAGCAATAACAAAGTATTGTTTTGATTATTCCGCTGCGTATTATGTTTATTATCTTTGTTATTGATCCCTAGATGAGCTTATAAACGATCTTATCAAGTGAGTACAAGGAAACAACGTCACATCTGTGACAACTCGTAAATTCCTCGATGCATCGTAATTAGAGAAACGTCGATTTGAGCGATCGTTTGATTTAAATTGAGATACGAGTCGTATTTTATATCGTTTTTATTGAAAATAATATTTTAAGAATATTGGCGTAACTCTCGAGTCCCGAATCCTTCGTTTTCTAGCTCAAACGAGTCCTGAATCTAATATATAGAAAGTTCGTAAAGTTACACCTAGGGTCCTTGTGGAAGTTTTCATTGCCGCCCCTTGTGTTTCAAGTATACAACTTTGGTCCCTCGTAGTACTATATATACCACACCTCCTCACCACTCTCCCATTTTCACCATTTATTTCTCTCTCTACAAAAAACACACATATCTCCCTTTCTCTCTCTAAGAAATCCGGCCACCCTCACCTAGGGTTCCGGCGCCGTCACAAATTCCGACCAACTTTCCGGCCACCTCATTTACATACACCACCTACCTCATCTTGTAGATCGGGTCATGGTGGTTCCATTTCTACAAACCACGCACCTCCAATCTCCCTCATGCTCTCTATAACTCAAACCCTAGTTTCATAATCTAGGGTTTTGTGATAAAAACGTATGTTTTGGTTCAAGGTTCGATGGCTACGGGTTGTACCCGTTGGAGATGCCGTCACGACCTCGTTTCTCTCGACACAACCATTTCAACTTATTATTCTCTTTTTGGTATTAAACGAGTTCGTATATGTACATATATATTTGATGTGTTGTTTTCGTGGATAACAAAAATACAAACAAGATCTAAATACGTGTTTTGATAATTTTTCGTGTGGTAAGAAAACATAAGGTTTTGGCCGAATGAATCTGGAAACGAATTAGTATTTTCGTGTGGTAATAAAAGAATTGGACGGAGGTTGTTGATCTTCTGGGTGCGCGTACAGGTTGGGTCAGACCCGACCAAGCTTGGGTCAAAAACGGTACTTGGTGATGAGTGGGTATTCGGGTCGGAATGGTTAGAACTTGGGTCGGATTGTTTGAATTGAGTAACCGGATTTAACATATATATTGGTACTTGTTTGTTTGATTGGTAGTTCTGTCATGGTGCCTGTTTTGGCACTCAGGTGACTCAACGAGTCGAGGAACTCAACGGATCGAGTCGGGTGCGAACTGTCTTAGTCGAATTTATTACAAGCGGGTATAATTAAGAAAATATAAATGGTTCTAAAAGATATACAAATTGGTTTAATTAGGTACATATAGTCATGTAATGTTTATTATATGGAAGCTTGTTTAAGTCTCAAGATGTTAACTACTCATGGTATAAGACTAGTTGGTTACGGGTTCAATTCCATTTAGACACAATAAAAGTATACATGCCGTAAAAGGGTTGTTAAAATGAATAAATGATTATTAGTATATGTCGACGGGAATAATTGGTTGCTAATAATGAGATAGTGAGATTTAGGAAACGTTTACGAGCATAAACCACTAGTAAGCTTGTAATACGACCAAAGGAAAACCATAAGTATACATATATATATTTAACAACTTGGTAATAGAACCATCAGGATAAAGGACATGGGACTTGGGTTATAAAACGAATAAATATTTATAAAACGGTATGGTAAATGTTTGTGAACGAAATATGTGGTTGATAATTGATATCTATTATTACGTATACATTATAACTTATAACATGTAATACGGTTTATACGTTTTGAGTAACAATTGTCTTCCAAGTTATTTTGTTTAATAAGATGTACCTTATTAACTATTTTGAAATTAACCGAGTACAATAGTATGAACTCGGGGATAAGTTTAATAGGTTGTTTCACAATGTGCCTAAATGTTCTATTTTTACAATTAACAAGATATTAACCTATATGGTGTTGGCAAATACGGTTTTATTTACTTACAAACCCTTATTTACTATGATAATAACTTGTGTTTTATAAATACAAAATATCTTTTATAAACTTGTTGATAGTAGTTATATTGACTAGTATGTTATACTCTATTGAACGTTTTGGTTTAAATGAGCTAGTATTATCGTTTTTGGCAATAAAACTAAATATTCCGTTTTCACACCTAAGCTGCTATTGAATTATATAACTATATATATTATTATCGGATATGGTTTGATCTACTATAAACCCTTATTGAATACGATGGTAACTCTTGTTTTACAACTCATGTTGGCTTTTATGAACTTTTTTGGAAATATTATTTTGATAATATAACTTATTGAAGTCATATTGATTTGGAAACGTTGGAATAAGCGAACGTGTCATTTATATTACGCTATTTACTATATCATATATAAAGTAATTTCGGGTAAACTTGTATGATTATGAATAACGATTGAGAAGCCTTTATTAATTGGGCGATAAATGAAGACTTGTCTTTTGGTATTAAACGTGTACGTTTGGGAATTGTTGGGTAAATTGCCGAAACTCACTAATTAACCTATTAATTTTATAAGTAGATGTCGTCATTTCCTAGTCTTTGACTAGTTTGAGTATTGTCAGTATTTCTTGACTTTGTCAATGTCTTTTCCTTTTTGGCGTGAGTTGTATGTCGCGTCTATGTTTCTTACCACCACACGAAACGTTAAAACCAAAATTTTGAGATATTGATTATGAACTTTTGGGAATGATAATGTACTTTTGAAAGTAACGACATGAATGTCCACGAAAACTACAACGTATTGCTTTCTATTGATTTCTTTATCGTATGAGCCGTATTCTAAGAATATCGTATACACATTAGGTTGCGTCACGTTTACTTTATCGTACTCGTTGTACATTCTTCTGGATGCCATGGAGATTAACTTTAGATGCCAGTCGTATCAATAGTGAATAGTGTATTGTTGTGCCGTGATTACCTGTTATCTTCTGCTAGTGTTTATTCGTGCTTTGTTGTGACTAAGGTTAGTTTCATAGCCCCACTTTTATCTACGTTTTAAACTATATTGGGGTGAGAATCATGCTACTATTTTTGGACTGTTAAAACTATTTGGATTTGCGTATATGCTTGACTGTTTAGATAGATGTGCGGTAGTTGTTGCCTTAGTCTAGGTTTAACCGTGCCTAACTAAGAATAGACTTCTACCTCGACCTAGTCCGTGGTTGGAAATTGTTCTAGATTTTGCCACGACAGTGCTGGACTAGAGTCGCGGGACCCGAGTAATCCCTGGATGCGGGATATGATTGGAGATCCGGGTAGGATCAGTGTGTGAAACGGTGTTTATCTATCTAGGTCTTGCATAGCAAATAAACTCTTACAGGTCCACTATGATTTTGTTGAACTTAAACTTATGAACTCACCAGCGTAAGCTGATCCTTTTAGCATGATTTCTCAGGTATTTGAGAGATGTTTGGAATACGTGATAGGTGGAAGCTTGGCAAGAAGGCGGGGTTCAAGGATCATTTATGACTCTGATAAACTTTGGGGACCTATTTTATTAAATCATGTGTTGGGCTTAATATTTACACTTGTGGATTAAATATTTTGAATAACAAAATTGGGATTGGTTTTGAATGTTAAATGACTATCTTTTTGCTATGCCTGTGTGCGATACCAATCCAATAGTAACGCCCCGAAAACTTGATTAAGTCTTCCGCTGTTCCGAGATTTGGGGGTGTTACAGATTGGTATCAGAGCTCAAGGTTATAGAGAATTAGGTATTTTATAAACCCTAAAGTATAACCACTTTTTGAGAAAATTGATCCTCGACCGACGCTTCTTAATTGATTATGGTATGAACTGCGATTTGAATTATGAGATGATCTGTTGGGGGATATTATGAACTGATTATTGAAACGTTTTGATTTGGAGATATGATTATTGATTTTGGGTAAATGAGATGAGATTATCAAGATATTACGGAATTTGATTTGAGTAAACGGTATATTATTAGTTTGGAATTTTGAACTCGATTGATTGATAAGATGATTGATGAGATGTTTAGGGCTGATTTGATAAACGGTTTGATTGAACACTTGATTGAGCGTGTGCCCTGTTAGTAGACGATTTAAGTCTGCCTATCTTAGTAGTTCACTATAAGCATTTCACATGCTTATACACACACAATAAGCATGTCCTCATGCTTACGCATACCCCATAAGCATTTCTATATGCTTATGCACGCCCTATAAGCATGTCCTCATGCTTATACATATACAGAAAGCATGTCCTCATGTTTTCGCACGCGCTATACCTATCACAGAGTGTGGAGTCCCAAACCTTAAATTTATAACACTTAACTTATATTAAGTGGTTGCCTTGGGTATATCCCCAAAACAATAAAGAGAAAACTTTGTATGAATATACACAAATACGTGGGATCTATTGGAATGTATTTGGAAGATTAAAGTGAACAAATGAACACAGATGTGATAACCAATAATTCAACATTATTTATCAAATAATGCAGATACTCTCAAAGTATCATGGTTACGCAATTTCCTTGCGTAATCTCACCACTTGATTTAAAACTTGCACATTAGTAGCGGTTGTGGAAATGATTTGGGAATATAAAGGAAACGGTACTATTATAACTAAGTCGGGGAGTCACAAACGAGACCTTTTGTCTCGTGAACGTGAGTTCCACAGTTAAGTTTTGATGAACACGAGTCTAAAACGCGTTAAAGCTAATAAAGCATATAAACTGGTGTGTTGGTATCGTGTGTGTGTCATGTTCACGTGTTTTGCATCTTATCATGTTTATGTGCCCTTGATCATAACTAGATGATGGGTTATTATGATTTTGATGATGTCGATTGGTGATGGCCTCGTGTCAAGATTTTGAGTCGAAGTTCTCGTAAACCGTTGTTTTATTCTTTAAAATTGTCAAACAAGTGGTAATCGGTTTTGATTGCTAATAATGGATTCATGCCCGTTATTGTTATAATGATAAATGAAACCAGTAAGTGTTTTCAGATAATAAATTGGACTAACGTGTGATTATTTGGTTAACGTTGAATCATTGGTATGAATCTGATTTTTGGAATCGAATGACATTTCAATTAACAAGCCTTAATTGAATAAAAAATTAATTGTGGTGTTTTGGGTAATTTGTAAGTAATCGACAAACATTAGATTTGATACCCGTTAATTGGCAGTGTTTGGAAAATTGAAAGAGTCAATTTGATATGTTTATTGTGTTGGGTATGTTTGATTAGATGGCGAGATTGGTATGAGATCGTTTGAAGGATTAATTAGAATTGTGAAAATTGTTTATTTTTGACTTAATGATATATATGCCAGCTTTGCGCTACGTCAGGTGTTATCGTGACTTTCTAGTCTCGACTACCCTGGCAACGCCGTAACGTGGTCTTTAGTATTTATTTGGGCAATATGATTGTGTAAAAGCCGAGAGTCATGACTCGGGCTTGGGAACTCGAAACGAATAATGACTCGAAATTTATATCGAAATTTACTTTGAAATTTTTATTGAAATTCATATTAAATTTTTTATTGAAAATTTATATTGAATTTTTTTTTATCAAAATATATAAGTGAGATGAATGAACTTATATTGAAATATATATATATATATATATATATATATATATATATATATATATATATATATATATATATATATATATATACTAGTAAATTGTACTAGATTATATAAATGATAAATGATTTTGTACTAAGCATGCGATAACAAGGCTCGCCTTGTTATCCAACATTTTAAGAGGGGAACCAACGTTTGAAAATAGAAACGTTTTGTAATAAAGGAGTCATTAAATGTTTCGAGGGTACGTTTATCGAAGGGTGTCATTATGAATATTTAATGTCATTTATGTGTTGTGCATGGGTTACGGATGACCTAACATTAATAGCGTCGATCCACGTGGATAACGAACATATTAGGTTGACGAACCTAATAGGCGCCCGCTATGTATGTAGGATAACGTTATTAATGGGTGAATTATACTTATGACTCGTTAGGATGTGTTTGGTTCGGGATAATAATCGACATGAACAAATGGTTGAGTTTATCGAGTTGACGAATTCGATAAGGTCTAACTATTTATTCCGAAACTTATTAAACTATAAAGTTTATCATTTAGACGTCTCATTGTGTCATTATGAGTCACATTGTGGTTATTTGAGTGCATTCATGGTGTTTGTCGAGTCGATACCACACACACACACACGATGATACCTAACGCTAATAACTAAATAGAACAATGAGATATTTTTGAGATGAGGAAATGAATACATTTTGGGCATATAACATTGAAGTTGGGAATATATATTAAGAGTTGGTTATAAACTGGTTGTGCCTTGCTTAATAAAAATTTATCGAACCTCGATTGAATATAGACTGATCACCTATATTCAACCAGAGACAGCAGGACATGGACTGATCACCTATGTCCGTCTCAGAGGTGAATTTTGCAAATATTGGAAATTGTTATGACAAAATTGTGTTCGGATTTGAGATTGGTTTTAAGAATGATAAACTTAAGGTGGACTCGCACACTCACACTTTTTAAACCTCACGAAAGCCCGCACTCACACACGACACATTGGCATCGTAACACCTCTTGAATCGTAACACTTCTGGCATCACTATACGTCTCCGTTTATGTGAAATTCTTGGTTGTAGCACTTGAGCGTAGTCCGCCATAAATCGGGTGAGACCCGATTGGCACTGTTTGCATTCGAGTTGCTTATCGACATAAGCCTCGTCGATCTCTCTAGGGAGTTTGAAATTATTTTGGGCTATTTTTGGATTTGGACTTGACTATTTTGGATTCGGTTTTGGATTTTGGTCTTTAGGCTTTTGAATTTGAGATTTTAATCTCGTTCCGAGTTTGACTTCAAATCATTATTTGGCCTCGAATTATTATTCGGCTCTGTTTCATTGATAACTTTGTTAAAATCATCTTTCGACCTTTAGTCGGTATTCGATTTCAAAACGACATCCGGTCGCGATGCGATAGTAACCGTATTGGAATTATCATTCCAACATATTTCGTTCATAACCTTATTGGAATTATCATTCCACATCGTTTCGGTAGTAACACCGTGGATTTGTCATCGAGCCTCGTTTTGTTGGTAACCCTGTTACCGACACTTATACCTCAAGCCTAGTCTTGAACCAATTGTTGAGAAAACTTATAAAACCTTACCATTCACTCGATGTTGATTTTAACGACGTCATCTGTTCGACGTTGCTTCGCCAACAGCTTTCGGTAAGGTAGTACCTTACGTGCTGTTGATGTCGTACCTTATCTTCTATTTAGGTACCCCTATCGATAACGATCTAATGACTTGTTTTAGTGAAGATGTTCACCGAGGATTATCCTTAGATATTGTTCTGTCAATGTTGACTCTAGCAACATTGAACCCTCAACATTGTTTGTCAATAATAGACTGCTACGTTACACCACTGGTAATGGTAATGCCTACCCTATTATATCAATATGGTACCTTACACACCATAGATGAGAAATTCTCTAGCATACCTACTTAGAGCCGTTGACGTTCACTCATATGAAGGAAATGATTTGGATATCGATTGGTAGTTGAACTTCTTTTGGAAATTATGATTTTGGAATTGAACCTTGAAACCTCCTGCGTTAAGTGTTAAGTGCACCAATGAGTCAATCGACTGACTGTGGTTAGTAACCCATACTCCCTTTTAGGAGTCGTACTTTCGTCTCTAACCTAGATATCATGCTAAGTCAACCGACCGATTGCTGGAAGCAATCAGCACTTTCTGATAGAGACATACTCTGAACTTCCTAGACTTCTCATCTAGTAGAGATTCCGTGCTCAGCAGAAATATTGAAATCCTGAGGAGAAACCTGAACCACGTTCTCTAGGACAATCACATAATCCTTCTCTCGTCCTTCGAGAAGCACCTCCTAACCTTTCGGACCTCTCACCAAACGATAAGCTACACCATAGATGAAACCTTGGAAGTAGATTCCCGCCTTTACCTAAGTGGTTGTTAGTAGCATTATCAGAAAAGTATGGACGACAATGCTCGTCTCTCCTCATATAGTTAGAGCAATACTAGAGAACCCAACTATATTCTTTTAAGGGGGTGAGGTGGTACCCAATCCTCTCCCTCCGGTAAAGTGACTTGCTCCAATAAGCTAGACCTCACCTTTGAACTATAGCTCCCTACCTTCTTTCAATTATGGAACTTCTATTAAAAAAGAAATTATCTTGATCCGTTTTCTCTATTTGAGATTCATTTGGTTATTATACACCTGATCCTCCTTCCTCAACCTTCAACTCATTTCGATATTCTTTAAGGAAGGAGTGCGATCGAAAAACCTAAGTTATACAAATGGACTTCTTCACACGTAAAGGAAACCGTGTGCCTTAGGAAATGCTGATTTCTATCCTTTTCGGATTATGGCAATCGCCACACACCCATTTTTATCTATCACTTCCTAGAGTCGAGAAAACCGATCTGGATATGCTTGCAGTGTATCATCTCCAGACTAATGGCTGAAGTAGAGAAACCATTCGAACCCTATTAGAACACATAGTGTGTCTATCAATTTTGGAAAAGGATGATGTTAATACAAATAAGCCGTAAAAACGTTTATTTATATTTTACGATCTTCTATTGTTTTGTCGATAACAAACGTAAAATTGTATTAACGAAACAAATAAAATACGTAAATGGTTTGAACTAATAGTTTCTAACATATTCACATTTTCACATAAAACACTAAAACAAGTATAAGTGATTTTATGATTTAGTAATACATATGTACAACAACTAGTGTTTACATATTTGGATAAAATATACACATAACTAGTATGTAGTATATTGGGTAATATAAATGGGTAGAAACTTAAGTATCACAACCCATTGGGCAAATACATTGAATGTAGTTGGGTACAACCCAAAGCCCATAACCCATGGATCTTGACCCATAACCCATTGCATGACATCATGCTTATATCACATATGGATAATACCCATAACCCATGGATCAACCCATACCCAAGTGACTAAGTGCATTGCACTCAAAGATACATTGTATCTAGTCAAAGATCCATGGTTCAACCCATGACCCATGACCCATAACCAAAAAACCCATGGGTAAAGAGGAGCGTTCCACGGATCCCTAGCTTTGTGCTAGCCGGATCCCAAGTGGAAGGGATTCGTGGGATCCGGGGAACAGTAGGATTTTTCCTCTATAAATAGTGAGCCATTTCTTCATTACTCATCATCCCTTTCTAACAAACTTTCCCCCCTAAATTAAATCTCACTAACCTTAGATCCAAGAGATCTATGTTTGTAGTTTTGTTTTTGTGTGATCTTTTAGGTTTCTCTTAAAGGCAAGATCACCACCTTTGAAGTCAAGCAAGCTCAAGCCCATGAGTTGCGATGCTTCCTCATCATCAAGGCTACTGAAGTCTTCTTGTTGATGATTCCTTTCTTTCTTCAAAAAAGTGTAGTGTTGAAGACATTAGTGAAAGATGTCTCAAGTGTTAAGACGAAGATATTAGTGAAGGGTATCTATCATCTATAACACAAGCACTTGTGGTAGGTGCTTAGAAGTCAAGACAAAGAAGCATTAGTGAAAGGTGCTTAGAAGTCAAGACAAAGAAGCATTAGTGAAAAGTGCTTAGAAGTGAAGACACAAGACATTAGTGAAATGTGTTTTGTAGATCTAGTCAAAGGCACTAGTAAAAGGTTCCTTAGATGTACATTCGATATGGTGTGTTTCGATGTACAAGATAGACTAGTATTAGATCCAAGGATATTGATATCCTTGATGATGTTGTAAAGGAGTAGATCTCCTTTGGGATTAGTCGTTGTTGTAGTGTGGTAGTAGTTCCTCCATTGCAATGGAACTAGGTGCTTAGCCTAGTACCTAATAAAGGGTAGGCGATGTTGTGAAGGTGTAGTTCACCTTGGAGTGAAGGAACTAGGTACTTATCCTAGTACCTTATAAAGGGTAGGCGACGTTGTGTAGGTGTGGTTCACCTTGGAGTGAAAGAACCCGGTGGTTAGCCTAGCACCGGAAAAAGGGTAGGCGACGTTGTGAAGGCTTCTCCTCCATAAGGAGATTGGTGTAGTGATTACGAACTCTCGAGTAGGTGACTCGAGGAGTGGAGTAAGGCAAGGAAGGTGTCCTTGTAGCCGAACCACTATAAATACTCGTGTTGTGGTTTTGTGCTTCTTACTCTTATCTTTTCATTATTTACCTTTATATGCTTGTTTATCAACATCCAACAAACACATCCAAATAGATTGTCATAAGTCAATCTAAATAGATTAAAAGGAAGTTTTAATTGGCAAAACTATTCAACCCCTCCATCTAGTTTTCCACAATTGGCATCAGAGCTTCGTTACCAAGTTTCTTGAAGTATATTGTACTTTAAAAAACTTGATACGATCCATGGTTAATTGAAAACTACAAAGAAGGTTTTACATAAAAACAAACACCATGTCTTTAAAAAATATATGCTTGGATGTTGATTTGATAACAACAGTTTTCTTATTTACTTTTTCATTTAATTGCACTAATGTTCTTTGGCATGTTGATTAGTCAAAGCTCATACCCACCAAGCTTTAGGAGTCGCTTGGTAACAAGAATACCTTCCTTAAGAAGGTATATTAGTCGCAAAGGAGCGGGAATCTTCTAAGTGACATTTGTTGTGTCATTTGTAAAGACATTCCTAAGTGCGCTAGAGGTATGATTTTCTTTTTATTTTGCTTGATAATTAAGTATGCCTTTTAGGTATTTATATGATTATCTTTTGTGCGTATACATGTTTTACATGAAGCTTCATTAGGAAGCCTTTTTCTCACATACGTGTTTTACTTCTCGTCTAAAGTCATGGTATATAAAGCTTATGTTTTGTCTCTTTTAAATCCAATAATAAAACAAAAAACGAATTTCAAAAATTCCTCCTTCCCTATAAATAACCCCACCGTCGACCACTCCACCAAACCCTCACTTTTTCAAATCCTCCAATTTTAAAATTTTCTCTTATTAAAAAACTTCATCTTCCTCCTCATTTCATCTCAACCGAAACCAAGAAGATCCGTCATCAACATGGTTTACATCACACTCGTGCTCATCGCCCTAACACTCATCGCACTTGTGTTTCCTATGATGAAGTTCACATATGGAGACAATAATTTTTTTTGTTAATCTACATTGGGATCATATACCCAATCCTTTGTATCATCCTTAGTATTGAAATGCAATATTATTAATAATCTAGTTTATCTAGGTTATTTTTATCATAATGTGTTTGTCACTTATTTTGATTTATATGTTTTATATTCTTTCGTGATACATTAGAAGTCATGTATGCATGCTAAAAGAAAATGTAGGATAAAACATATTTCGTGGTATAAAAACTATAAAACCTATATTTTTTTTCTTTCAAATCTGTTTCTGTTACTACAGATCCACTGATCCCGAAAGATATACTAGCCGGATCCCTTTTGTAAAAGAACCGTGGGATCCGTCCTACTGGAAAACAGTCTTCATGCAAGATTAAAAACAAATATCTTTCTAAATGTAATAATCCACTAGAAAGTCAAAACCTTGAGTATGTTAAAGTGTTAAATAACATTGTTAATAAAAATCTAGTAAAAACATTAGATTATCATAGGTTGACCACAAACATCTCTTTTAATTAACTTATCATTTTTATAGGTTCAACTATGACACATGAATATGAGTTTGATTTTTCACTCACTAGCGTCTACACTCCGAACATCTCTCTCGAACTCAACACACCTAGCAATCATGTCCGTGGGTTCAATAATCTCGAAAACCATCACTTCCACGAAGGACGTATTGTAGACACCTCTCTACAATTCGAAGAAGGTATCAATACCTCCTTTCGAGCCATATAACTAGAATGCCTTCTTGAAATCAACGAGAAGATATGTCCAAGGTTCATAATGGAATTCTTCCGTCAAGTCGAACTCGTTCGTAACGAGGATCGCTCTTTATCTCTTTGGTTTTATATCAAAAACCAAAAGTTCACTCTAACCCTTGGGCATTTTGCTCACATCCTCCGGATTCCAAATCATGGACAATGTGCCTTCACCGAAGATTGGTCTCTTGATTCTCTCTTTAACTTTCGTGAAGAAAATCGTCCATATTGTTCATACATACCCTCTCTGGAAGATTTAAATCGCATAATATGCAAACCTCGACCATATTACTCCGATCCAAACATTATCTTTACAAGGGATATCCGAGAAGAGTACAAGCCTCTTGCACTCATCCTACGTGAAAATGTTTGGAGTCTTAGGGGAAATCGAGAAATTTTTCCCGCTTGTTGTGCTCACATGTTGTACTATTTGCTAACACAACAACCATACAATCTCGCCTACTTCTTCGTAAGGCGAATTGCAAATCTTCAAGGCTCCAAGAATAAACTCATCCCTTATGGAATGTTCTTGACACGCCTCTATCATAATGTTATGCACTTCCATCCTCAATTTCAAAGTCCGTTGTACGTACTTGTGAACAAGATGATGGAACCGCTAAACATCTCTCATGAAGACTTTCTTCATTCTTGATTCCACCAACACTCATCAATCACAAAATGATCCTCCTAGCGAAAACACTCAAGGAAACTAATAGTATTCCAAAATAGGATCAAATCTCTTGTACTCGTGCTTTATCAATGTAATCCAATTTCCTTCATGAAATAAAACATTTTACATTTGATATCTTAGTATTAGAAATCTTTTTAGACTATCCTTGAGATATAATGCATTGTCAAGATCATTGCATACCTTTAGTAAAGGTCCTGCTGAGCAGATAGGCGGATCCCAAAGATTGTACTAGACGGATCCCTACTCTTAGGGAACCGTGGGATCCGGCAAACAGAAAATGCAATTGCAAGCATTATATTTCAAACATATCCTTAGAACACCTCACACACTAAGCTAAACATAGTGTCTTAAGGCAAAATTAAGTCTTTATCAAGATAGGTTGATCTTTCCTATTCATACATAACTCACCTAGATCACACTCTAAGACGATTGTAGATCTACCGTTTCGTCCTTAATCCATTACTCTTCCGCTCTTAAACTCACACTTCATTTTTTTTATTGATCTCTCCCATCTAGCCTTAGAGATATTTCGATTATGGCAAAATTAATCATTAATCATCCTCACCTCAAAATTGATCAAAGTTGATAAAAATCTAGTTTTCCCATCTCAAAGCTTCTAGGATATTTTCCAAAACACTATCCTAAAACACAACCTGATCTCTAGAATAATTTAGCTTCAATTGACACTCTAAATCTTTAGTGTCATCCTTGCTCATCCATTGGTACTCTTGAAAGTTCCAAATCCTTCCATAAATGACAATCATTAGCTACATCATTCATTACCTTCAAGTATTCAAGCACCCCTTCATTTAAAACTCTTAGGAGGACTGAAACACTCAAGATGATATAGGTCTTAGATCTTAGAAACATCATTTCCACCCTTTCATAACTGCTGAAAGCCGGATCCCTAGGATTAGCCTAGACGGATCCCTCTGAGGAAGGAACCGTGGGATCCGGATGATAGTTTATGTCAAATCTTGCTAAAACAATCATTTTCAATTCATCTTCCTAACTCAAACACTCCATCTCATCTGAAATGAGTTCCTAGATCAATGAAACCTCTGAAGTTGACTCTTGTGCATGTCAATCTTCACATTCCAATGAATCCTAGTGGCTTAAGGCTTAAATGCACTTGCCAAATCTCTTAGTTTATAAACCACCTTGTTAGGACCTCCATAGTCATCACTCTCATCCTAACTTTCAGCTCTTGCAACCTCTTGAAATCATCTCATCATGAGGAAAACCCCAAGTAGTAACTTATCCACCAAAGAACCACCCATGAAAAGGGCTCGTGTTATACACGAAATTTCTTCAACCGAATCATCTCCCGTCAAGCCAACAAATGATAGAATTCTTCATCATCCAATCAAACCAATTCCTAAAAGGATAGTACCCACAAAACTACCTATGCCAAACACCACCATATCTCCTAGGCCAAACAATATCATCGCCACTAAACCATCACCATTGGTTCCTAGAGCTATTTCATTTACATCCCCACTATCATCACCACACCTCTACAATTTAGAGGACTTGCCTCCTAGGCCATCTCATCCGCTTCCGCCGACAACATTCTCCTCATTAGGAGGAATAATGGTTCAAAATCAAGGTGTTGAGTCAACACTTGCTCCGGCTTCCTTTTCGCCGTTTCCATCATATAATCCCATTTGGATTATGAGAAATCATCAAAGTCAACCACCCGACCATATGGAAGTTGACACTTCTCTACCACCACCATCATTTTTGGTTGAGTCATTCTCAAATGCACCTCCACCAATCCCTCCATCGTTTGAAGCTCCACAATCCGCTTCACTTGATCCTTCGCATCAAGCCATTTCACTTCTTCCACCACCACTACCTTGCCATGAAAAAGATTGTGATCATTGTCAACATGTTGAAATTTTGATACATGAAGTACAAGAAGACCAACGTTTCATGTTCTATCATCTCCTTGAACGTTTCGACGAGATCAAACCTAAACAAAACTTGAGCTAGAAGATTTTAGTGGTGTCCTAGCATCAAGCGATAGTTGGTTTAGAAATTCCTAGTCATGTATTTTCTTAGTTTTTAGAGTCATGTATATCATAACTCTAGTTTTATTAAATGGAATTACATGCTACTTGTTATTTTATTGAGCATATGATTTTTGTTATAACATTACTTGTTATATCACCTTGGCTGTAATTGAACAGCTAATACAGATCCCTTAGAATTGCCTAGACGGATCCCTACTAGGAGGGAACCGTGGGATCCGTAAGACAGAAAGCTCTCTTTCTACTAACTTGAATCACATTTGCAAGAAATTGTGAATTATACTTGCTTTCTAACCTTTGTTTTATAGTTATTCAGTTTACATATGAAGACTTTGACATCCTAAAGCTAGGGGGAGCTTTATGTTAAAGCAATACATTGCAAATTACTTGCAATACTAGGTTTACATTTCGTGACATCCCCTTGCAAAATTGCAATCATCAAGGGGGAGCACATTCGTCTCTTAGACGATATCTTTTGCAAACTTATTTGCAAATAAACTAGATTAGTATCACTTACTTGACGCCCTTACATAGGGATGGACTCGTCAAGGGGGAGTAAAGACGAGATCCTTTCCCGTTATTTGCTCTCTATTTCTTTTTACTTACTTTTTCTTTCACATGTTTGTCTTAAAAATGATGTGTTGCCTTCCTTCAAACACTTTTTGTTTCGACAAAAAGGGGGAGAAGAAAGTAAAAACTACAAATTCAAACTTTTACGAATTTTAGCTTTTCCTTAAAATAATTTTTATGTTTTGTCATCAACAAAAAGGGGGAGATTGTTAATACAAATAAGCTGTAAAAACGTTTATTTATATTTTACGATCTTCTATTGTTTTGTCCATAACAAACGTAAAATTATATTAACAAAACAAATAAAATACGTAAATTGTTTGAACTAATAGTTTCTAACATATTCACATTTTCACACAAAACAATAAAACAAGTATAAGTGATTTTATGATTTAGTAATACATATGTACAATAACTAGTGTTTACATATTTGGATAAAATATACACATAACTAGTATGTAGTATATTGGATAATATAAATGGGTAGAAACTTAAGTATCACAACCCATTGGGCAAATACATTGAATGTAGTTGGGTACAACCCAAAGCCCATAACCCATGGATCTTGACCCATAACCCATTGCATGACATCATGCTTATATCACATATGGATAATACCCATAACCCATGGATCAACCCATACCCAAGTGACTAAGTGCATTGCACTCAAAGATACATTGTATCTAGCCAAAGATCCATGGTTCAACCCATGACCCATGACCCATAACAAAAATACCCATGGGTAAAGAGGAGCGTTCCACGGATCCCTAGCTTTGTGCTAGCTGGATCCCAACTGGAAGGGATTCGTGGGATCCGGGGAACAGTAGGATTTTTCCTCTATAAATAGTGAGCCATTTCTTCGTTACTCATCATCCCTTTCTAACAAACTTTCCCCCTGAATTAAATCTCACTAACCTTAGATCCAAGAGATCTATGTTTGTAGTTTTGTTTTTGTGTGATCTTTTAGGTTTCTCTTAAAGGCAAGATCACCACCTTTGAAGTCAAGCAAGCTCAAGCCCATGAGTTGCGATGCTTCCTCATCAGCAAGGCTACTGAAGTCTTCTTGTTGATGATTCCTTTCTTTCTTCAAAAAAGTGTAGTGTTGAAGACATTAGTGAAAGATGTCTCAAGTGTTAAGATGAAGATATTAGTGAAGGGTATCTATCATCTATAACACAAGCACTTGTGGTTGGTGCTTAGAAGTCAAGACAAAGAAGCATTAGTGAAAGGTTCTTAGAAGTCAAGACAAAGAAGCATTAGTGAAAAGTGCTTAGAAGTGAAGACACAAGACATTAGTGAAATGTGTTTAAGGCACTAGTAAAAGGTGCCTTAGATGTACATTCAATATGGTGTGTTTCAATGTACAAGATAGACTAGTATTAGATCCAAGGATATTGATATCCTTGATGATGTTGTAAAGGAGTAGATCTCCTTTGGGATTAGTCGTTGTTGTAGTGTGGTAGTAGTTCCTCCATTGCAATGGAACTAGGTGCTTAGCCTAGTACCTAATAAAGGGTAGGCGATGTTGTGAAGGTGTAGTTCACCTTGGAGTGAAAGAACTAGGTACTTATCCTAGTACCTTATAAAGGGTAGGCGACGTTGTGTAGGTTCACCTTGGAGTGAAAGAACCCGGTGGTTAGCCTAGCACCGGAAAAAGGGTAGGCGACATTGTGAAGGCTTCTCCTCCATAAGGAGATTGGTGTAGTGATTACGAACTCTCGAGTAGGTGACTCGGGGAGTGGAGTAGGGCAAGGAAGGTGTCCTTGTAGCCGAACCACTATAAATACTCGTGTTGTGGTTTTGTGCTTCTTACTCTTATCTTTTCATTATTTACCTTTATATGCTTGTTTATCAACATCCAACAAACACATCCAAATAGATTGTCATAAGTCAATCTAAATAGATTAAAAGGAAGTTTTAATTGGCAAAACTATTGAACCTCCCCTTCTAGTTTTCCACAGATGGGATAGACACCTTACCTTACTTTAGTACCTATCACTATAGTACCTCAAAGGAACCGTAAGAGATCCTCTATGGATGTAAGGGTAAATTTAGATGATTGGGAAGAAATGGAAATACCCAACTTAGCAACCCTGAACCTATTCGAAATGATACCAAGAAAACCGTCCTAAGTCAAGATGGATATTGTTAGGTTTTTGGTTCTTTGGATCAAGAATTATTCTAAGTGTTAGAACCACGGACAGAGTTGATGAAACCATGGACAGAAGAATGGATCAACTGCTGAAGACAAACCGCGGCTAGTAGTATTGTGTAACCACGGATATTGTAATGTAACCACTGCTAGTCATGTATAGTCGGTTTAATGTTTTGTAATAGATAAATATGGAAAAGATATTTATCTTGTAGGTTACGTATTGTATTATGTCAAGGACTCCTTAACCTATAAAAGGAGGTCCTAGGTTAGATTAGATATACGTATGTTTTATATCTAAGGTCTACACTTCAAGGTTGTAAAACCCTAATACTGGTTAGAGTATTCGTATTAATAATAATATTGAGGTGTTGAATGTTCATTGTTCTTCTTCTTAAGATTAAGTATTAAATTCCACGTAATACTTAATAAGTTTTTGTTCAAGTCAGTTTCTATATTAGATCGTTTGCTCAACTAGGATCAACAAGTGGTATCAGAGCTTGTGATCTAGAAACTTAAACCAAGAAGAAGTTTTGTTACGTTCAGTTTAAGTAAGTTAAGATGTCTGACGAAACATACATGGTTACTGCTTCCAAGGTGCCCATGCTCAAGCATGGAGAGTACCAAATCTGGAGAATGCGAATATGGCAATACATTCGTATGATTGATTATGCTCTCTGGGATGTTGTGGAAAAAGGTGATACTCTTCCCAAGAAGGGTGAGGATGGCAAAGATATAGCCATTGTTAGTGAGATCGACAAGGCTAAGAGAAAGATGGAGATTAAAGCTCATAGTATTCTCTTTATGGGAATACCTAATGAATATGCTTTGGACTTTGAACAATATGAGTCTTCTAAGGAGCTCATGGATGCTATTGAAACAAGGTTTGCTGGTAATGAAGTTACCAAGAAATCAAGGAAAAATATGCTCAAGCATCAGCTTGAAAACTTCACTGCTCTAAGTGGAGAAAAACTTGATGGTACCTATAACAGACTTCAAAAGCTCATCAGCCAACTGAAGTCAGTGGACTACAAAGTTGCTCAAGAAGATATTAATCTAAAGTTCTTCAGAAGTTTGTCACCTGACTGGGCTATGCATATTGTTATGTGGAGGAACAAAGATGAATTTGACAAGATGACTCTGGATAATCTCTACAACAATTTGAAGGTTTATGAGTCTGAAAATAACATTGCTGGTTCATCTTCATCTACACAAAACATTGCTTTTGTTTCAACAAACCACATGAGTCCTCAAGATGCATCCACTGCTGCTTATGGTATAACCACTGCTATTGCTAACAATACCACTGTTAGCGATAATGTCAGTGATGGTGCAATTTGTGCTTTTCTGGCCGATTTAACTACAAGTGTTACTATTTTGAATCAAGATCTAGATCAAATTGATCCTGATGATCTTGAAGAGATAAATCTTCAATGGCAAATGGCAATGTTGACTCTTCAAGCAAGGAAGTTTTTGAGGAGGACTGGAAGACAGGTCAAGTATAATGGTCAAAGGAGAGCTGGATTTGATAAAAGCAAGATAGAGTGCTTTAACTGCAAAAAGAAGGGGCACTTTGCTAGGGAGTGTAGAGCACCAAAGAGGATTGAAGGCATCAAGAAGACCACTGAAGAGCTTGTTTCTTCTTCAGCATTGGTGGCTCAAGATGGTATTGGTGATTATGACTGGAGTGACGAAATTTAAGAAGGACCCAATGCAGCTTTTCTTGCTAGTGAAGCTTCAAAAGAGCATAACTTTGCTCTTATGGCCTATGCTTCATCTTCTGGTTTAGATTCTGAGGTATCTTGTGATTCTAAA
Source organism: Chrysanthemum seticuspe (assembly GCA_019973895.1). Classification (NCBI taxonomy): domain Eukaryota; kingdom Viridiplantae; phylum Streptophyta; class Magnoliopsida; order Asterales; family Asteraceae; genus Chrysanthemum; species Chrysanthemum seticuspe. Next base: position 28,110,888 of record BPTQ01000007.1, on the reverse strand, counting down.
AATTCTACTTGTTCTTTTAAATCATGTCAAGATAACTTAGAATCTCAAAAAGCTATCACTGAGAGTTTAAGGAAAGAAGTAGAAAGACTGTTTCTAGATAACTTAGGTTATTGAGTTGGTCTAGAAAGTGTTGAAGAAAAGCTTAATTACTGTATTAAATGTGAGTTTGAGTATGTAGATAAGATTAATATACTTGGTGGTGAAATTGATCTTAAGGATAGAGAGATTAAGATGCTTAAAGAGAAACTAGAAAAGGCAGAGAGTGTAAAGGTAGAAGCCCTAAAAGAAAAAGAAAAACATGTTGTTAGGGTTGCTAAAACACAGTATGCTTCTGATCTAGTAAATAAGCCAATAGGTCAAAAATTGTTCTAGGATGGTACTGGTCTTGGTTACAATAATATGCCTCCACCATCTCTTATGAAACATGCACCACCTACTAAAGAACTGTCATTTAGCAGTGAATTTAGTTTCAATAAACCTATAGGTGAGACTAGCATTGCATCACCTAAGATAGGTTCTGATAAGTCATCTGATGCTCCCATCATTGAAGATTGGGAATCAGATTCTGAGGAAGATAGATCTGAATCAACACAGCCTGAGAGGATAGAACATGTTAAGAAAGTTGATTCTAAGCAAGCCAACCGTGTGCCTAGATTTGAAGCTCAAATTGCTAAGAAAGTAGTAGAGTACAAGGAAGTACCTAGGGAATAGATGAAAAGATACATACCTAGGGGAAACTAGAGAAACTTCAATAGACTAATTTCAAACAGATTAGGAGATGAGTTTCAATGTGTTAAAAAGGCTTGTTTTGCATGTGGTAGTTTTGAGCACTTACAGAGAAACTGTTATAAAAACAGACCACAAGTTTGGAATCATTGGAGGAGGGTAAATCATCAAAACTTTTCAAAGAAAACAAACCCTCATCCTAACAAAAACATGATTCCTAGAGCAGTGTTAATGAGGAATGGGAATACAAAATCAATCGTCACTGCTGCACCCAAATGGGTTCCAACCACTGCTAAGCAAAATGTAAACACGGCTAAGCAAAATCAAACCACTGCTAAGAAAAATATCACCACTGCTACAAAAGAAGTTTTAAAAATTCCAAAGGTGATAACTGACACAGTGGTTGGAAACCATTTTTATGCTGTTAAGGCCTCAGCTAGTTGGCAATGGAAGCCTAAGACCAAGGTTTTACATCATGTCAACTGTGCATCAATGGACCTAAACAAATTTGATTATGTTGATGCACATGGCAGACCCAAGTCAGTATTGGCTTGTGTCCACAAAAGGAACTAATTTATTTAATTTCATGTGCAGGGCAATCTACAAGATGAGCTAAAAGATAAAGGAGTTTTTTTATAGTGGTTGCTCTAGGCACATGACTTGGGATGGGAGCAACCTGGAGGATTTTGAAGCTTTTGATGGAGGTTATATGGCATTTGGCAATGATCCAAAAGGAGGAAAGATACTTGGCAGAGGCACAATCAGAACAGGAAATTTAGACTTTGAAAAAGTCTATCTGGTATAGGGACTTAAGTATAATTTATTCAGTGTTTTTCAAATGTGTGATAAGAAAAACTGGGTACTTTTTGGTGAAACTGAGTGTGTGGTGTGGTCACCTGATTTTAAGATGCCTGATGAGAATTATATACAGCTAAGGGTACCTAGGAAGGAAAACATATATTGTTTTGATCTTAAAGATGTAATTCCTAATAGGTCCTTAACCTGTTTGTTTGCTAAAGCATCAGTAGATGAGTCTAAGTTATGGCATAGAAGGCTGGGTCACCTCAATTACAAAACAATCAATAAACTGGTAAAAGGCAACTTAGTGAGAGGATTACCTTCAAAGGTTTTTGAGTGTAAGAAACTGTGTGTGGCTTGTCAAAAAGGAAAACAGCATAGAGCTTCTTGTAAGACCAAAACTGTCAACACCATCACACAACCACTGTTTATGCTTCATATGGAATTATTTGGACCTAGCTTTGTTAAAAGTTTGAACCATAAGCAGTATTGCCTAGTTATCACTGATGATTATAGTAGATTTTCTTGGGTATACTTTTTGGCAGCTAAGAGTGAGACTAGTGAGATCCTCAAGAGTTTCATTACTAAGATAGAAAATCTAGTAAATCATAAGGTCAAGGTAATCATATGTGATAATGGAACTGAGTTTAAGAATGATGTGATGAATCAGTTCTGTGTAGTTAAGGGTATAGAAAGACAGTTTAGTGTTGCTAGAACACCACAACAAAATGGTGTAGCTGAAAGGAAAAATAGGACACTAATTGAGGCTACTAGGACAATGTTGTCAGAATCTAAGTTACCTACTACCTTTTGGGTTGAAGCTGTAGGCACTGCATGTTATGTGCATAATAGAAGTAATGTAGTGAAGCCTCATAACAAGACACCCTATGAGCTGTTACATGATAGGAAGCCAATGATTGCATTCCTAAAACCTTTTGGGTGTCCTGTTACTATCTTGAATACCATGGACTACCTAGGCAAGTTTTAAGAAAAAGCTGATGATGGATACTTTTTAGGCTATTCTTCTAATAGTAAAGCCTTTATAGTATACAATAGGAGGACTAGAATTGTTGAAGAAAACCTACATGTTCAATTTAGTGAAAAGACTCCTAGTGTTGAGACCAAAGGACCAGACTGGCTGTTTAACATTGATATGCTAACCAAATCTATGAATTATGAGCCTATCATTGCAGGAACTTCCACTAATGTTAATGCAGGTTCACAAAAGGATTCTGATGCAGAAACAGATTCTAAGGAAGCTGATTCTCCAAAGGAGTTCTATTTGGTTGAAAAGTGGAAAGTTGGTTCTGTCTCATCCATCATTGATAAGCAAGGTCCCACTGATGATGATGTATTGAATACAGGAGGCAATGTTGATCATCATCAAGATAAGGATGAGCTGTTGAAAGATAACTCAGTGTCGGTAGAAGAAATTGAAAAGAAGAAAAGGCATTCTGAAAGCACTGCTAAGCCAAATGAAAGCACATATAGAAATAATGAAAGCACTGCTAAGCCATCTTCTACCACTGCCAGTTCAAGTGTGTAGGATATTGGATTTCACATACACATCAAACCATTAACACAAGTAGGCATACAAGAGTGTTTTAGAGAGAGAAAGTTAGAGGTTTAGGAAACTTAGTGAGAGAAAGTGAAAGATATTATTATGAGCTCCAACTCTCTACCTTGGAAGGTAGAGAGTATTTATAGTCTTACAATAAAACGCCACACAACGGGCTATGGATCAGGCATACAGTGGGTAAAGACCCGTCCGTCCTCCACGGTGTTACTTAACTAAATACTACTTAGCTTAAAATAACTACGACTACGAGCTTTCTAATGATTACATATACTTGAGGTGACCGACTCTTTAATACCTGGAATTTCTAATTCCTAACAATCTCCCCCTAAGGGAGGTCACCTCAAACATATACTAAAATTACCTTGAATACAAACAGATATTACATTAACAATTGTTCTTGTATTATTGATGTAGTACTTTGCTCCGAAGCTCGTAGTCATTGATTCCACTCATTGCATGTTTGGTTAATCCAAGTGGAGGTCTTTTACTGATCCACGTGATAATAAATTTGAGCCAGCTTTTGAGATCATCAGCTAATAAAAATCTCTGAGACATCCATTGTGGTGTTGGTATTATGTGATGTTGTGACTTTCGGACCGACATGCTCACATTCTGGATCATGATATCTTCTCATCAGAGTAACGTAAGCTTTCGTTGATTCATGATATTGGCAGCAGCATAGCAGAAGCATGGAGTGAAAATATCAGAGTCATTGATGCACTAATCATGATTTCTTTTTTAGATGAATGTGTTAAGTGAGCATGCGGCTATGGGATGACCGCTTCATTCTGATCAGCTGCAAACATCGGGTGTACCTGCATAAAACAGTTAGCAATAAAGCGCACGAAAAGTGTCTTTGATCACTTTCGTTGAATTGAGGTACACGGCCCACGGTTCCCCGTTGATCAGTACAAGTACTGCCTGTGATCAGGTAAGATTCCGAAGAATTTCCTTGACAGGGTTTCGCAGCTGCTCTAGCTGTTCTCAAACCGGAACGTTCTCAAAGAAGACAACACGGAGTGAGTGAACCAGCGAATAGAAATTCACTGATTGATGAAAAGATATTTGAAAAACAATCGTGTATTGCTCAATAGAAATTGTTTTTGCAATACAACGAAGGTTTTAATGAAAATCAATTATCAATCATAAAACACCTTTTGATTTGAAATATCCGTACACGGTCGATTTGCTAAAGAAAAGAGTTTTTAAGCACAACGACCGGTTTTTCAAAGGTATCCGTCAATCCATAACCTGATCCAGGATTGATTCAAAAGATTGAATCGCCCTATTGTTTCTGTTCAGTTGTCACATGGTTGATTTAATTGATAGATCTCACATGCCACCTACCAGGAGCTTGTTGGATGTTGGCTCCAGAAGGCTTTCCATCTTCATTGTGAATATGTAAACACATCACTCAGATGTTCTGGCAATACCACAAGGATAATACGCAGGACTCAAGATATAATCTCTCTTTCCACATTGTGTGAAACAGAGAGTCTTCATTGAAAGTGTCCTAATGAGATTTATTGATGATCTCATGGCTCTAGACTCAATATGTGCATATTTGGTTCCTGTGCCGGAGACTAGGGAGAGGGTCTCCTTCTTCAATATCAACAATCTCTAAGAGAAAGTCGATAGATAATGTCGGTTCCCCGTGAGAATGAAACAAGTCCTTTTAAGAGGAACTTGAGTGGTTTGGAAAGTTGAGGTGCAGTGCGTCACTGGGTACATGACGTCTTGTCTTCAATACCGATGTTACCATCAGTAGCATATGAATTGAACCCGGTTTCTGCCCTAAGGTTGAATATATGGAGGGCTATTTGTTTTCACCCTTTTCTCATTCAATTCCTTTTAATTCTTCAACCCCTTCAGTGCTTACCGAGACTTCATAGCAAGAACCTTGTTGGGTTTGTTCCAGTACTTGCTCTGTCTCAGTCTGCACTCTTCCCATATCTCACTTTTCTCCTTTTATCATCATACCTAAGGACTTCTACACTAACTAGTGGATTGTCCATGGGTAGATCCCTCCGGTTCTGGCGGATCATGGGAACCAATACCTAACCTTATCATCCTTATATCACCGTACATAAAGTAAAGTTGGTCAGTCTATTTGGTATTGTTCATCTGCCATTGGAACCAATTGAAAAACCATTTGAAAATCAATCCAGATACTTAAGATGTATTATCAAAGCATTTTGTACCTGAATTGTTTTTGATATTTTTAGAACAAGAGCTCCCCCTCAACATGTGCATCAAGTGATTGAAATCGTTTTGCACACGGAGGCAAGAGAAAGAGTTATCTTCTTTGAAATCCATTTTCTAAAAGATATCAACATCACTTCTCTAATCAAGACAAGTAGGTAAAGCATTTTAGGGAAGGATGAGGTTTTCATAAGTTTGCTCCCCCTCAATATGTGCCTCGAGATTTGAAAAGAGTTTTGCACATACTAGAGGGAACCTGCACATTGAGATAAGTGATCATGTTTCACATCATAGGTTTAAGATAGATGCTCCCCCTCAACATGTGCATGGAAAATTTGAAATCGTTTGTCACATGTGGGAAGGAGAGCATGTTCATCCTTATAAAACTCCTTATAAAACCATTTACCGAATTATCAGTTTAAATCTAATTTAAATCACACATTCTCCCTCGATCACAATTATCAAATCATTTGAGATTTGTGATCTCTTATAGATTTAAATTGATTTTGAAAGCTTTTAAGGAGAATTGTGACTTGATTATGAAAGCGTTTTAACTAATAAGGATCGGATTTTAAGACTTTAAACTCCATTGATAAAACATGCATGAATATCTTTTAAAAACAATTGAATGCCAAATAACTTTTTAATTTAATTAAAATCATTCTCCCCCTCAATCAATGACATAGGTTGTTGATTGAGAGATTGATATTTTGAGAAATAAGTCCAGATGATTATCAAAAATAGAGATTGAGTTATTTTTCAAAGCAGTTAGTTTTCAGCAGATAAATGTTTATAGAATCAGAGCATGGAATTTGAAAAATGGTAAAGCATAGCTCTGTTCTTTCTTTGAAAAGCGGGTTACTGCCTGAAATAACAATAAACCATAGTTTCTCTTTCTCCCAAAAATATTTTTTGATTTTTTGATTTTTTTTAATAAATAAAAATTCGAACAATATCTAAAGTCCCGTGTCATTCTTTGAATGAAATCACAAAGACCGTAGATATTATCGAACCGGGAAAACAAAACATGACAAATTGACAATATTTTTTTGAAAATTTTTCGAATTTTTCAGATTTTTATGGATTTTGAAAGTTTTATATTTTTCTATTTGATTTTTGAGGGTTTTATAATTTTGTATTTTGTTTTTCGAATAGATATATACAAGTGATAGATGAAGGAAACCTTTTACTCCTCGTCTTCCTCCTGAAGACGTTTGAGTGTTTCTGGTTGAAGGCTTTTCAAGCCAAGTCGTGGAAGAATAAACTCAAAACGTTCTCTTGGAAGAGCTTTGGTGAAGATGTCTGCTAACTGGTATTTAGACCTCACAAAATAGAGTTCCACCACACCTTTTTCCACTTGTTCCCTGATGAAATGATGTCGAATGTCGATATGCTTTGCTCTTGAGTGTTGAACGTTGTTGCATGAGAGAGCAATAGCACTTTTATTATCATAGTACAGAGGGATTTTGTTGAATTCAAAGCCATAGTCAGATAATTGAGATCTCATCCATAAGATTTGAGCACAACAAGATGACATGGCTATGTATTCAGCCTCTGTAGAGGAAATAGAAGTACTCATTTGCTTCTTTAAGACCAGCTCACAAGCTTATCACCCAAAAACTGAGCACCTCCAGATGTACTTCGACGAGTATCTTGACACCCTGCATGATCAGCATCTGCATAGGCTGTTAGTGACATACCGGTGTCCTTCGGGTACCAAAGACCCATATTGATGGTTCCTTGGAGATACCGAAAGACTCGCTTAACCGCTTCAAGGTGCTTTTTAGTAGGCTTAGCCTGGTATCTAGCACACATGCAAACAGCGAACAAGATGTCTGGTCTACTAGCAGTGAGGTACATCATGGATACAATCATACTACGATATTTCATTTGGTCAATCATGATCCCTGAGTGGTCCTCATCTAGTTTGGTTCGATCAATCATGGGAGTGTCAACAGGGTCACTTAAATCAAATCCAAATTTCTTTAAGATCTCAGTTGCATATTTAGATTGATTTATGAAAATGCCTCCGGGACTTTGTGAAATTTGTAATCCCAAGAAAAATGACATTTGTCCCATCATTGACATTTGAAATTTTGAACTCATTTCATTTGAAAAACTGTCACACTCATTGGGGTCAGTCGAGGCAAAGATGATATCATCAACATAAATTTGAACATGAACTAAATGTTTGCCTGACTTCCTGGTGAACAATGTTGGATCAACTGCTCCTTTGCTAAATCCGGTAGATAGAAGAAACTTTGACAGTGTATCATACCATGCCTTTGGAGCTTGCTTCAAACCATAAAGAGCCTTCTTCAAATGATAAACATGAGTGGGATGCTCTTGATTCACAAATCCTTCAGGTTGGCTGACGTAGATGACTTCTTTAAGATCTCCGTTCAGAAATGCCGTCTTTACATCCATCTGATAGACTACCATGTTCTTACTAGCAGCATTAGCCAAAAAGATTCTGATTGCCTCGATTCGAGCAACTGGAGCAAAAGATTCTTCAAAGTCAATACCCTCCTCTTGACGGTATCCTTTAGCAACTAATCGAGCCTTGTTCTTCAACACATCACCATGCTCATCAAGTTTCACTTTGAAGATCCATTTAAGAGCAATAATCATAGCACAGTCTGGAGCAGGTACTAACTCCCATACATCAAGTCGATCAAACTCATGAATTTCATCTTGCATGGCATTGAACCAGCTATCTTCATTCATGGCGGTTTTAACATCTTTTGGTTCGATCTTAGAGAGTACGGAGTTGAAGAAGCACCATAAGGCATCGGTTGCAAGTTGTTTCCGTGTGGATACTAGACGAGAGGGATTTCCAATGATGTTGTCTAATAGATGATCGTAAGTCCATTTTCTGAGGTGTTCATGTGGTAGTTGTTGAGGGACTGAAGTAGCAGAGTCGATGTCTCCTAAAGAAGATGGTTCTGATGAAGATTCAGGAGTAAATATGTTTTCAAATAGAGCATCTTCAGGAGTAGCAAAGGGATTAACTTCATCATTGATGCCAAAACCAGTTCCATGATGTACATTTGAAGAATGATGATTTGTTGATGAGACTGAAGGATCAGCAGCAGGCGCTTCTTGACTTAATGATATTGAGACTGAAGGATTGACTTCAATCACAGGAATATGAGCAGCCTCTGTTGTAGGAGTCGATACCTCATTAGTACTTGGCTCATAAAGTTCATCAAACATAGGATCAAACAATTTCTTTAAATCATCTTCAGATGGAGGTACATATGGAGTTCCTGGAGAAGAATTAGGTACAAGGGATGAACTAATGGGACTATTTTGAAGTGCAGGTCCTGAACTGGATTGTCCAGGAGCCGTTTGACTGGTCAGCTCATCAAACGTAACATGAATTGTTTCCATGATATTTCGGGTTCTTTTGTTGTAGATTCGGTATCCCTTTTTGTTTGGTGCATACCCTACAAATACTCCAATGCCTGCTTTAGCTCTAAGTTTGCCTAAGTCTTGACCCTCATTAGTTGGATAACACAATGCTCCAAACACACGAAGGAAAGAGAGATTAGGTTTTCTGTTATGGACAAGTTCATATGGAGTTTTTCCATGAACAGTGTGAATCAGGGAACGATTTTGTGTGTAGCATGCAGTGGCAATAGCTTCAGCCCAGAGAAACATTGGAACCTTTGAGTAAATCAGCATTGTTCTAGCGGCTTCTACAAGAGTTCGATTTCGTCTTTCAACTACACCGTTCTGTTGAGGAGTTCGTGGAACACTTCTTTGATGGCTGATTCCAATGCTTTCATAAAATTCACTAAGTTGTTTGTTAACAAACTCAGTTCCATTGTCTGTTCGGATAATTTTGACGGTTTTGTTAAGTCGGACCTGCAGCTGTTTGATGAGTTTGATGATGATATCAGGAGTTTCATCCTTTGTCCTTAAGAACTTGACCCAGTGAATCTAGAGTAATCATCAACCACAACTAACACATATTTCTTCCCAAAGATATTCTGCACTCTCATTGGTCCACATAAATCCATATGAATTGTATGAAGAACTTCTGTGACAGAGTTAGTGGGTTTGGGTTTATGGGCATACTTCTTGCTTTTTCCCAATTGACATGATGAACAAAGATGATCCTTTTCATACTTGAGTCTAGGTAAACCTACAACTAAGTCCTTTCTGGAGAGATCATTGATGGTGCCGAAGTTCAGGTGATTGAGACGATGATGCCATAACCATGACTTTGTTTTAGAAGCCTTTGACAGCAAGCAAATTGGAGAAGACTTCATCATATCTTTGATAGAGATGGTGTATAGATTTGACCCACGTGAACCTCTTAAAAGCTCCTTACCATCAAGTTTTCTAACGAAGCAGGTGTGTTTTTTGAAGGCTACTTCTAGATCAGAATCGCAGAATTGACCAACAGAGAACAAGTTATGACCAAGACCTTCTACATAGTAAACCCTGGAGATAACACTTTTGCCAAAAACATAATCTCCATAACCCATAATGGCACCGAAATGATCATTCCCGAATCTAACTGTCCTGATGAATTTGCTCACGAAGTTCATGAGACGCGACCGGTCACCAGTCATATGCTTGGAACAGCCTGAGTCCAGGTACCACAGAACGATTAAACGATCTGCAGTTGAACACAGACAAGAGTGGATAACTGGATAATTGGGATCCCCATGTAAGAATGGGTTCCATTTGGTTAGTAACAATGGTTGGAACACCCACATCAGAAATAGAAGCATTCATATCAGAAATTAAGGCAATGGAATCATTATGAATAGATGCATTACTAGTGTCTGTATTAGCCCTATTCAAGGTGTGCTCACTTCTTAAGGGAATAGTTCTACCAGTAGGCATCCATTTTCTAGTGGGCATTGTCTGATTAGTCTTATGACCAACAGGTATCCAATGATAGCCTATCTTACTAAATGTTCTTCCTGTGGGTTTCCACTGTTTTCTAACTTTCTTTCGTTTTTGCCTTTTAGCCTTCTTAGCATGATTTTTAGCATTAACCATATTAACTGGACAATTAACATCATTAGGCAAAACATTAACACCACATATTAGAAACAGAATTCAAGCAGACATCAATACAAGGTTTGCAAATAGTATCAGAATTCGAATTAATTACAGTACGCCTATGGCTAATACTAGAATCAACACGATTCGTTTTATTCGGCTCAAACTTAAAGTTCCTAGGTAGGTCTTCTACTCTCTTCCAATGCACATTCTTAGCTTGCGAGGTCGTGTCCTTCCTTGTATTGTCTTGAGACTTTAACCTGCTTGCTTTAATGTCACTGATTACTCCTGTAGAGGGAATGGGAACATTAGTTGGTTTTGCTACTCTTTGCATCTCCTGTTTAGATGTTCTGGGGTCTGAAATACATGCAGGCACACCAAGGTTCACTTTCTTAACGCTAGAAGTGCTGATATTTGTACTCCTAGAAGGCACACTAGAGTTCTCTTTCTTAGTATTGACAGATCTGGAAACTGAACTACTTAAAGGCACACTAAGGTTCACATTCAAAACATTGGGCATCGAATGAATATCATACTTGGCACTAGGCATCGAACATGGAATCAAAGGATTAACTCTCTCACCTAAGGACTTTGGGCATATTGTGATTAAGCATTCTAGAATTTCTTGAGATCGTTTGGCATATAAGCATGCATGCCCAATTGCATTGTCAAGTGGTTTCTCTAATTTCTCCTCTTCAACAATCTCACGTAGACATTCTAGACAATCCTTAAGGGACGAGAAATATGTTTGAATAGCAAGTTTGTTATTCCTGAGATGAGGGGGGACATATTTCACAGACAAAGCATATTTATTACAAGAGTGAACCTTTGATACATCATTCTCCCCATTGGTCATTGGCATTTTCCCTTTTACCTGACTCTTCAGATTCTCAATTTCCTTTTGAAATGAAGCTATTTGTTCGCTATTTTTGTTACGAGTGACCTTTATTGATTCAAATAACTCATTGAAATGACGTTTAACCTTTTCATTTTCTTCTAGAAAACTTTCGTTTTCCTTTTGTAATGCATTTACCAAGTTTTGAAGATGAAACGTTTGAGAATACTGAGAATCTAGAGGAGGAGGCATTTGGGAGCCTGTCATATTGTTCGTTTGACCCTTTAATTGAGAGATTTTGGTTTTCAACTTTCTGATCGTGTTGCAATAAGCTTGAATCTGTTCATCACGTTTGTTAATTTGAAAAACTGCATCAAACTCTGGAGCATCTGAGGATGTCTTGATATTTGAAGTTTTGACATTTTCTTTAAGATGTTGATATTTTAGTTGTAAATTAAAATGCTCAACTTCTAGTTTAGAACAATGTTTAACCAAATTGTCGTGATCATCCAGTTCAATTTTCTCATTTAGTTCGGAATTAGTTTTTTCAAGCTCAATGACACGATCATGGGAGACTTTCAGGGCAACAGATAGTTTATGAAATTGGGAAGCATTAATGGAACAATTTGTAGCAGTGAAAAACATATCTTGAGCAACGCATTCAGTAATAAGAGTCTCATTTAATGTATGCAAGTTCTTTCTCTCAATTTCATTATATTTTAGTGCTCGCTCATAGTCACTAAACTCAACTATCATTGCATCAAACTCCTTTTCCATTTCTTTAGTGTCTAAGTTCATTCCCTTTTTAAAACTTTCAAAATGATCTTTTAGCAGTTTAAAAAAAGGCATGACTTCAGTTAAATAACATTCTTTCGTTTGCTCAAAACCCCTTTCTCCTTCAGTTATACCAGTGGGTGTGATCCTTTTCTTGCAAGTTTTCTCAAAATCAACAAATAGTTGAAAGATAACATATTGACTAATTAAGGTCTTGCTTTTAGTGGCAATTGTTCTAGGAACAAGATGCATTGGTGTATTAGGAGGATACACAGTTGCTCTAGGCATTTTCCAAAGGGGAGGGTTTGTTTCAACAATATTTTCAGCTTTCTGCTTATCTAAATCCATTTTCCAGAAAACTTGTTCGGGAGTCAACAATGTCTGAGGCTTAAACTTGTTCAAGGAAATCCTGTTTTCCTTCTTGTAATCATGGGGTGTGATCTTTATTTTCTTCTCTTTACATTTAGGATCATCTAATTTCTTGTTCATCTTTTCCCTAGTGACTTCATCTGATTTCTTATCTTCCTCAGTGCACTCAACGCAACTAGGTTTCTGTCTAGGTTTAAGGATTTCATTGCCATCATAAAGAACCTTATGAGCATTTCTAGCCTTTTTAATGACCTCTGGATTTGGTTCCTCAACAAGGGGAATGCTATGCTTATCGCTTAAGACTCTATGCTTTGTGATTAAGTGAGCAGTCTGAATGGTATTTCCTTGTACGTACAACTTATTTTCAAGCTGGTTTTCCAAGGTTTTTAGATTAGAAAAATCATTCAAAAGTTTTGATTCCTTAGCACTGAATTCTTGCTTAATCATTTTAACATTTTCTTGAAGTTCTTGCTTTTGCTTAGCCGTTTTAGAAAGCTTTTCTTGTAAGGATTTTAACTCTTGTTTTAATACTTCTTCTCTAAACCTACTTTTTCTAATAGTTGTACACATTTGGTCATCCATTTCCTGCTCACGGGTGGTCAACTCAAATTTTGCACGTTGTTCATAAATCGCAACACGTTCTTTATAGGCATTTAGTTCAGAGGCAATAGAATCATCAGGAGCATATGCAGTGAATTCATCAAAGACATAGTCATTATTGACTGCGGAAGATGCATTACTTGGTATAGCCTCACTATTACTTTGTTTCACATATTGATCATATGGGACAACATTGATATTACCCATATTTTCAATATTTGATTCAATAGTTTCAGTTGATTGTACTTTTTCATGCATCTTTTGCACATCAACATTATCGTATAGTTTTAATACCTCAGAGATGAGTTTGTCTTTGGATGGACGAGCTTGTGGTGATGAATAGACTTTAGGGGAGACCATTGGAGAAATGCTAGCCATGAAGATGGTTTGTGCAGTGGGTTCTTCATCAACATTAGAGTCATATGCATCACAATCAGCTACTTGAAAGGCATTCTGATGATTATGGCCTATCTCCTGAATTGGTTGCTCATCCACATCTGCATCATATGTCTTAGCATTTCCCTCAGCCAAGAACAACAACTCCTCTTCATCCAAAGCTGCCCAATTATCTTGAGCTTGCACAAGCAACATCTTATCCCTGAAGTACTCAGCATTCTGAGGGCGTTTTGATGATGTGCAATTCCTTGCAATGTGTCCCTCACCTCCACAATTGTAACATTTGATTGGCTTTGCTTGATCCTGATTTCCATTCCTTCCTCTGTTCTGATTTGCAGCATAACCTCCACCTGCTCCACCCTTTCTTTGATCAAACTGCCTTTCTTGAACTGACTGCCCCATAATTTTCCCATCTCTGATCAAAGCATGGTTGTGAAGATTGGAGGCAGTTCAGATCTCATTGCAGGTGTGAAGTTTGTTAGTGTGAGGTGAAAGTGTCCTGTTCTCTTTAACCATGAGTGCCAGTTGATTGATGAAATGTTCCATGACAGCATTTGCATCTGGTTGCTTGAGCCTTGGATCAGAAATGAGTTTTTGATTACCATCTCCTGTGGGTACAAATTGAGAAGCTTTGGTGGTAATCCCATCATTTGTGAAAAAAACAGTTGAATCATTTGAAGAGCTTGTCTCTCGCTGGTTGGTTTTGAACTGATTAAGAATCCTTTTTTCAAACATAGCATGTCTCTCATTCTGAAGGAGGAAGGCATAGAGCTGCTCATAGTTTGTATCCTTCAATCCTTTAGTGAGCTTCACAGAAGTGACAAACTTGTGCCATTCGGGATTCATATTGTTCACAAACTTTGAGTTCAGCTGAATGTTAGGCATAGTCATTCTGATGTTCCTCATGTCATTCACTAGCTTATGAAATCTCACATAGTACTCATAGACACTCTAATCTGTTTTCATCTTGAAGTGCTCAAATTCATCATACAGCTGTGATTCTCAGTCTTCAATAGTTAGCTCAGAACCAGAGAGAAGCATCTTGACATTATCCCATACAGCTTTTGCCTCGGTGTTGTGATTGATAAGCTTGTAGATGTCTTTTGGTAGACCTTGCAGTATAATGTTAGAAGCTCGGATATCAGCATCGAATCTCTTTTTCTCCTTATCATCAAGCTCATCATACATCTTTGGTCTGTCCATTCCGTAAATCAGAGTTCCATCTTCAGCAGTATCAAGTACATCTCTAGTAGTCTCAACTCGGTAAGGTCCTTCATCAATGGATTTGAGAATGTTAACCCCATTTTCTTTTCCAAGATAGTACAACCTGATTCGTTGAGCCCAAGAGTCATAGTCAGTTCTGTCAAGCATGGGTGGACGAGTATCTGAGCCAGCAGCTTGAACATCCTCTGCAACAGTGGAGATGATAGTAGGAACGTTGGTAGACATGTTAACAGATAACACAGGATTTTATAACTCTATGATTAAACCGGGAAATAGATTCTTTCATGGGATTTTACTAAATCAAGAGAAAACCGTATTTAAGAAAATCACCCAAGTCGCTGGAAAATTATGCACCAAGTCGCTAACTACTAAGTCGCTATACTACCAAGTTGCTAAAGTCCCAAGTTGCTAAAACAGCAGTCAAGTCGCTAAATAGCAACTCGCTAAGCCTCTAGTCGCTAGCAAATTTTTGGCAGCAATTCGCTAAGATCCAAGTCGCTAATGAGTCAAGTCGCTAAATAGCAACTCGCTATGTACCAAGTCGCTAACACCAAGTCGCTATCGAACACACGTACAAGTCGCTAACTTCCACCAAGTCGCTACCCGTAGTGGAGAATCCACTACTTGTACTGTTTGTCGGCTTGTCTCACTAGACAAGACGCTCAGTCTAAGTCGCTAACTCCACAAACTGCAACTCGCTACCAAAATGTAAAGCAAGTCGCTAGCAAGAAAATCTATCCGTAGGTCAAGTCGCTAGCTAGAAAACTTCACAAACATCACTTTTCAATCAAAAAACATCCGAACCAAGATGATTCAAGCTTACCAAATGAAAACCTAAACACTTGTGATGATTCTAAACACAAAAGTACAAACAAAATCCAAGCATTAACACAAGAAATCAACCAAATGATGCACAAACCACTAAACATTTTCAAACTCAAAAACCACCTAAAAACCACTAGAAATCCAAAGATGTGTAGGATATGATCTAACCTGGCTCTTGATACCAATTGTAGGATATTAGATTTCACATACACATCAAACCATTAACACAAGTAGGCGTACAAGAGTGTTTTAGAGAGAGAAAGTTAGAGGTTTAGGGAACTTAGTGAGAGAAAGTGAAAGATATTATTATGAGCTCCAACTCTCTACCTTGGAAGGTATAGAGTATTTATAGTCTTACAATAAAACGCCACACAACGGGCTGTGGATCAGGCATACAGTGGGTAAAGACATGTCCGTCCTCCACGGTGTTACTTAACTAAATACTACTTAGCTTAAAATAACTACGACTACGAGCTTTCTAATGATTACATATACTTGAGGTGACGGACTCTTTAATACCTAGAATTTCTAATTCCTAACAAAGTGAAACCCCGGCTGTAAGTACTGGTGATAGTACTTTCTTTGGACCAACTGCAAAGCCATTATTTGGTGAAGAGGAGTATCCACATGATCCTACCATGCCTGCTTTGATAGAAATTGATACTCCTACTGATGATGAAGACATGGATGATTTCTTCAATGCTGATTTTACTAATTTGGAACATGTCATTCATGAAAGTCCAGTTACCTCTACAAGGATACATAAGATTCATCCTAAAGAACAAATACTTGGAAATTTGAACACCCCTGTTCAAACAAGAAGCAAGGTTCAGAACACTAAAACCTTCCCTGAGCAAGGTTTCTTTGCAAGATCACTTCACAAAAGAAATAGTCATAAAGATCTGCAAAATTGCTTGTTTGCATGTTTTCTATCTCAAAAGGAGCCCAAGAGAGTGGAAGAAGCTTTATCAGAAGAAGGATGGGTAGAATCAATGCAAGAGGCGCTTCTTCAATTCAAACTTCAAGAGGTTTGGACATTGGTTGATCTTCCTAATGGTAAGAGGGCAATTGGGACAAAATGGGTGTTCAGAAACAAGAGGGATGAAAGAGGTATTGTTGTAAGAAACAAGTCAAGGTTGGTTGCTCAAGGATACACACAAACTGAAGGCTTGGATTATGATGAAGTATTTTCTCCAGTTGCAAGAATTGAGGCTATTAGATTATTTTTAGCTTATACTTCATTCAAGAATTTTGTTGTGTATCAGATGGATGTTAAAAGTGCCTTTTTGTATGGCAAAGTTGATGAGGAGGTTTATATTTGTCAACCTCCTGGTTTTGAAGATCTTGATCATCCTGACAAGGTTTACAGGGTGAGGAAGGCTATGTATGGGTTGCATCAAGCTCCTAGGGCATGGTATGAGTGCCTGTCTAATTATTTGATGGATAATGAATTTAAAAGAGGGTTGTTTGATAAAACTTTGTTCATTAGGAAGTACAAAGATGATATTTTATTGGTTCAGGTTTATGTAGATGACATCATCTTTGGCTCCCCAAATAAGGAGCTATGCAAGGATTTTGAGAAACTTATGCATGATAAGTTTCAGATGAGTTCTATGGGAGAACTCACTTTCTTTTTGGGGCTGCAGGTTCAACAAAGGACTGATGGTATTTTCATTAGTCAAGACAAGTATGTAGCATATGTTTTGAAGAAGTTTGGGTTTCAGGATGTGAAGAGTGCTAGTACACCTATGGAGACTCAGAAACCACTGCTACCAGATGATGAAAGTCCTAAAGTTGATCAAAAGTTGTACAGGTCCATGATTGGATCTTTGATGTATCTCACTGCATCTAGGCCAGATATAATGTTCTCAGTATATGTGTGTGCAAGATTTCAAGTCACACCCAGTACAACACACATGAATGCTGTTAAGAGAATATTTAGATACCTTAAAGGTCATCCTAAACTGGGCCTTTGGTATTCTAAGGATTCTCCTTTTGATTTGGTGGCCTATACAGATAGTGATTATGCTGGTGCTATTTTGGATAGGAAATCTACAACTGGAGGATGTCAGTTTTTGGGAAGCAGACTAATTTCATGGCAGTGTAAAAAGCAAACTATTGTGGCAAATTCTACAATTGAAGCTGAATATGTGGCAGCTGCTAGTTGCTGTGGTCAAGTTCTTTGGATTCAGAATCAATTGCTGGATTTTGGGTACAACTTTATGCATACTAAGATTTACATTGATAATAACAGTACAATTTGCATCATTAAAAATCCTGTTTTACATTCTAGAACTAAACATATTGAGATAAGGCATCATTTTATTAGAGATTGTAATGAGAAAAGGTTGATTCAAATGGTAAAAATCCATACTGATTTCAATGTTGCTGATCTTCTCACTAAAGCTTTTGATGTGGGGAGATTTCAGTACCTTGTTGTTAGTATTGGAATGATTAATCTCTAAATCTCAACTTGTTTTGTAAAAGTTTGTATAAGTATTGGACTGTTATTATGTGATCTTAGTATTGCTATTTTTGTTTCTAACCACTGATAGTTATGTTCAAACCACTGTTTGTTGCTTTGTGTTCCCACTAACCATTTTGCAGACAAATGAAAGTTAATTACTGATGCACAAGAAGTGCTGAAGTTAAATTGTTCATTCATTCAAGAAACAGTTTACAACTTACAGCTTACAATTAACTTCAAGTGAAAATACAAGACCAATTCTATACAAGATTTCCTACACCTACACTAGCTCATATCATCTATTCCAAAAGCTGGTGCTATGCATGACCAGTACGACGAAAAAGCTGAAAAGGATGGATTGATGAAAACGAAGATGATGAAGATGAATACAGCAAATGGGTTTGTGATATGAGAAGTCTTCAGTTGATCCATCTAGTCATTCCACCATAAAGCATCACTCCATATTCCTTTTACCCTTTCCCTTACCGATTTGAGATGAAGCACCAAAACTTGGTGCAGGAAGACCAAGCACCACCTCTTTGTTCTTTGGGAGTGGTGGATTTCTGGCACGTGGCCTTGGTTGAGGTTGGGATGGTTAAGGTTGTGATCTCTTTGCTTCCTCTCTCACCAATCTATTGAAGATTGGCTCTAGGCGCTTAGTAGAATCATCTGAACCCCTAGATGACTCACTAGGATCAACCACACTATCATCTTCAGATGATGGAAGAAATGGGGACTTTTTAGGTCGTGGTTCTTGTGGAGGAAGGTAAAGACGCCATGGGTTAGAATCATCACTTGATGATGAGGAGGAGGAGGAGGAGGAGGATGTTAGATCAATGACTTCTGGTTGATTCCACATACTGATTGTTGCTTGCTTGTGGATTTTTGAGAAATTAGGGTTTGGATTAATTGATGTGTGTGATATTTAGGATTCTTTTTATAGGCAGAGCAAATGGTATTAGTAAGTAAATGAGGGGAAGATTTCAGTGGTTGAGGAGTTAATGAGGTCTTTTGACTTTGAAAATGCATAAATACCGAAAGTTGACCATATTGACATAGCCTTTAGCACATTGCCTAACCACTGCTAAGTCTATGAAACCACTTCTATGTTTTGCTAACCACGGCTAACATTAATTCTCTTCTCTGTGTTTGGTTTATGTTTGTGATTTTCAGGTATAAAGGATTGTGTACATTGGAGCTTGTGATGTTTTTAGCTGCTAGTGTTTAAAAAAAAAAAAAAAAAAAAAAAAAAAAAAAAAAAAAAAAAAACGATTGTGTAATCCTTCATATTTTTGTGATATCACTAATTTTGACATAGATTGTACTTGCTTGTATTGTCTTGGTCACTGGGTTGGAGTGGAATTCTGTATCCACTGCTAGGAGTATTTAAACCACGGATAGAGGCTGTCAAACACTGCTTAGCGATGTTGCTGATTTTTGGGATAGCTTTAGGGGGCGTTGTTGGTAACTTTGGGTGAAAACATATTATTTCTTTTGGGATACTTTAGGGGCTGTTTGGTAACTTTGGTGAAAACATATTATTTCTCCCCAAATCACCTCAATCCACTGCTCGTGCACTTGTTCCCACTGTTAGTGAATCTCAACCCACTTCTAGTCACACCCAAACCACTGTTAAACCAATTGTATGGACTAGGAGAAAGAAGGGCACCAAGCTACCTCAGGCTGGTGTTAGTGGTGTTGTTCATGAGGCTGTCACACGGTGTGGAGGTGACATGACTGGAAGGGCTTCCACTACTGATTCATGCTTAGATGCTGGTCAGGATAGTGGAAACATCATTAAGACCCAAACTTTGGCAACTCCTAATGTGGAGAGTTCCTTGGGACTTAACACAGGTGGAGGAATCCCTAGCCAACTGGCTCATTTAGGGTGCATAGATGATCAGGCAAGGTCTGATGCTATGTTTTCTTTATCCAAGGATTCACCTCTCGGAGCAGTTAACACAGCTCTAAGTGATGAGGATAGATTGGAACATGAACATGAATTGACGAATACTAATATGGTACATGATGACTTTTCCAATGAACCACCTCTCAGATCAGTTAACACATGTCGAAGTGGGGAGTATATTCTTGAACGTTTTAATGAATTGACGGCTAAATGTGCTAAAATGGATGCTACAATCTCAAGTATTCAAGCGTTGGTTGTGTTTCAGGGTAAAGAAATTAGAAGGCTGAAGCATAGGATGTTTGTCTTGGAGAAAGTCAGAAGACCTGGGGTTGCTGTTTTGAGGACAATGAGGAAGATGACAAAGAAGGTGAACTCCTCTCCAGCTCTGAATGTAGAGAATGTACCCAAACAGGGGAGGAGTGAAGGCATGAATTCAGAGGAGGCTGTAGATGTGCATATGGAAGAAGATATGGATAGTGGAGATCAAGCAGCAACAATTTGTAGTATATGATAAAGATGGAAATGAAGCTGCTCTTGAAAGTTTGAATACTGTAGTAGAAGATGAGGTAGTGCAGGATACAACCACTGATAGTGTGTCTGCAACCACGGCTAGTACTTTTGAAACCACTGCTGCAGTTTCAGACATGGAAATTGTACCCACTGCTATCATAACTACTTCCACAATTGTAACAACCATCTCTGTGTCACCACCTAAATCAAAAGAAGTTGAGAAAGAAGCTGCTAAAAGAAGTTGAGAAAGAAGCTGCAAGTACACTGATCAATCTAAGTAAAACCTCAACTAACCCTACACCCATCATTGCACCTGTTTCATCTCTTAAATCTACTGCAAACAGACACAAAGGTAAAAGTTTAGTTATTGGTGAGCCTTTGAAGAAGAAGGTGACTCAACCAAATGTTGGAAAGGGTAAAGGAATTACAGAACCAGAGTTGAAGTTTAAAAGTAGAGAAGAACATATTGCTTATGATGTAGAGTATACAAGAGGCATACAAGCTGAAGAGGAAGCAGCTGCAGAGAAAGAAAAGCAAGAAGAGGAGGAGGCTTCTCAGAAATGGCTAAATACATGGTATCAATCACAAAATTATCTGCAAGCTTCTAATCAAATAAAGGATGAGTATACTACTCAAGAATGGTCATTGTTAGATGATGAGGAAAGAGCTAGAATCTTGGGTGAATGGGCAAGGAAGATAAGTAAGGAAAAGAAGCAAATTCAAAGGAAGAAACCTCCTATAATTCGTGAGATGAGGAATGTACTGATGAAGATTATTAAGAATTCAGGCATACATATTCCTGATAATCTTAATAAATGTTCATTTGAAAGAATTCATGAGCTTTATTTGATGTGTATGAGGATTAATAATGATAGTTTCTGTCCAATGAATTCTGAAAAAGAAGAAGAGTGGATTAAAGGTAATCTAAAGAGAAAATCTGAGCTTCAGGATGAATCTGGTTCTAAAAGATTGAAAGAGATTGAAGATAGTAATCAAATTATCTTTTATGAGTATGAGCTTAAAGGAAGTGAAGGATGCTGGAAAATTCAAAGACTCAATAATGAAGTTTCTGAGTATAATAAATTTTCACAGATGCTTCAGTATTTTGATAGAGATGATTTGCTGAATCTTTGGGAGCTTTATAGGAATAAGTTTGGTGATGTGCAACCAGATGATTATCATGAGAGAATGGTTTATCATCACTTGAAGATTCTGTTTCAACCTACTCATGATAAACCTGAATGGAAAGGACTCTGTAATGGACAAGTTACAGAATGGTTTCTATATCAAACTTGTGGAGTTCATGTTTTAACTGTATCTGGAGAAGTTATTCATATGCTTGTAGAAGGTGATTATCCTAAATTGAATAAGTATCCAGAAGTTATTGCTCAGATGGTGAAGCCTGGTGGTATAAAGATGTTGATGCCCTATGATGGTCAAGCTTACAATTTGTTGCTGAAGTATGAGAAAATTCTTAAATCTAGTAAGTGTTTGGCTACATCCTCCAATTCAGATGTTTTGAGCTTAAAGGAAACTTGAGAATTCTATTTGAATGTATCAAGTTTAGGGGAGGATTGTTGGGTTTTTGGTTCCTTGGATCAAGAATTATTCTAAGTGTTGGAACCACGGACAGAGTTGATGAAACCACGGACAGAAGAATGGATCCACTGCTGAAGACAAACCGCGGCTAGTAGTATTGTGTAACCACAGATATTGTAATGTAACCACTGCTAGTCATGTATAGTCGGTTTAATGTTTTGTATTAGATAAATATGGAAAATATATTTATCTTGTAGGTTACGTGTTGGGAATAATCTGTTACCACGGATAGTTGTAGTTTACACTGCTTGAATTAACACTAGCAGTGGAAATGTATTCCCACTGCCAGTACATTGTTACCACTGCTATTAGTTTATGTTTAGTTAAACGCATCTAGATAAGTATAGAATAGATCTTGTGTATATTCTATTATGCTAGCTTTATACTTATCTTGTAAAGGACTCCTTGTTGTATAAAAGGAGGTCCTAGGTTATTGTCTTAGGTACTTGTTAATTTACCTACGTATTACTCACAAAAGCTTCAAGGTATAACCCTAGTGATAAGCTAAGATCACTCGTATTATTAATCAATAATATTGGAGCTTAAATTTTGTGTTTAATCTGTGTTTATATACAATACATCATATAATTCATCTTTTAAGTATTACTAAGTAAATTCCGCGTGCTTAATAATATCATACAAAATATCATTGACACAAGGAGTGTGTCCAGATCCATCAAGTGGTATCAGAGCGAAGGTTCTGATATTTTGTTTTAGAAGATCCAAGGAATTAGCTTAACCTACTCACTCAATTCAATGGAGACGGAAAACAACCAGTCCAACGCTTCTACACCAAGGCTACCTAAGCTCAAACTAAATGAGTTTGAGATGTGGAGGATACCGATAGAGCAATACTTTCTCATTCAGGACTATGCTCTATGAGAGATCATTCAAACTGGTGATTCTTTCAAGCCTGTGACTAGTACTGTGAAGGTTGGTGACACAGATGTTGTGAAAGTTTCTGTGCCTGAATCTAGTATTGAAAAGGCTTGCAAGAAGAATGATCTTAAAGCTAGAAGTTTGTTGCTGATGAATCTTCTTAGAGATCAGATCATTGCATTTAGCAAGTACACAATTTCAAAGGAACTGTTTGAAGAGATATGTTCAGTGTTTGGTGGTAATGATGCTACAAAGAAGACACAAAAGACATTATTAAAGCAAAGCTATGAAAATTTCTCTGCTTCAAGCAATGACTCTCTTGATAGCATCTTCACCAAACTTCAGAAGATTGTTACTCAACTGACTGTGCTTGGTATTGAGGTAGAAAAGGAAGACCTCAATTTGAAGTTCCTAAGAAGTTTGCCTTTAGAGTTTCAAACAAATGTTACTGTCTGGGAAAACAAATCAGACATAGAGACAATGAAGCTCAATGATCTTTATAACAATTTCAAGCTAATTGAGCAAAGATTGAAGAAGGCAGGGAAACTTGTCACAAGCTCTATTAGCTTGGCATTGTTGTCAACCTCTGTTGACAGTGATGATTCTGAAGATGACAATGATGATGAAGTTGCCATTGCTGGTTCTAAAGCTTCCACTGGTAATGTAAATGTTACCACTGCAGGTTCAAAGAAGAAGGTTGCTAGTATTGGAGATCCTACTTTTTATGCTTTCATATCCACACAAGTAGATGGCTCTATCTTAACTCATGAAGACATAGAGCAAATTGATGAAGATAACTTGGAGGAAATGGATATTAAATGGCAGATAGCTCTTCTTAGCATGAGGGTTAGGAAATTCTACAAGAAGACTGGCAAGCCTATTCACATCAATGGTGATGAAACTGCAGGCTTTGATAAGAAGAAAGTGGAGTGCTTTAACTGCCACAAGTTTGGACATTTTGCTAGAGAATGCAGAAGACCAAAGACCAAGGACAACAGGTCTACTTGGTACAAGCAAAAGAAGGGACCAATTGTGGAAGAACCAAAGGCAATGCTGGCTATTGATGGTGTGAGCTATGATTGGAGTTTCATGGCTGATGAACAAGAAGAAGAACATTCTGATGCTGCTCTTGTTGCTACTGAATTTGCTCTTATGGCTTTCTCTGACTCTGAGGTACAAAACTTTGATAGTTGTTCTAAAACATGTAGGGCTGCTAAAGAAGTTGAAAGGCTTAATGATCTATATTCTAATGAAAGACAAGAGTTATATACTGCTAATTATACTGTGTCTAATCTTAGAAGAGCTATGGCAGTGTTAGAAAAGCAAATAGAGCACTATCAGGCAAATGAGTCAAAATATAATGATGATATGATTCTTCTTAGAAGAGAGGTAGAACATACAACTGCTGTAAATGAAGCATACCAAAAGGAGCTTGAAAAACTTCAAAAGAAAATTGAAAATGTCAATTTAACTGTAGACACATGTTATCATCAGTCTAAGTCAATTGATAAAATTTGGAATGCTCAAATATATAATAAAGCTAAGTCTAGTATGGGTTATAATACTGTGCCTCCACCACTAAGGGGTGTTCATTCACCTCCAGGTATAGACTTAGCTCACACTGGCATAGAGGATTTTAAGGATCTTGAAAGAGAATATGGTCCTTTAAAGGACACAGTGGTGAAAAGTGAGGAAGAGATTAAGCTTGATAATGATGTTTTTGAGAGTGCTAGTGACTCATCTGTTGTTGATGAGAATGTTAAAAAGAATGTAGAGGCTTCTATCCCAAAAGTTGTTAATACTGTTACAGAGGAACCTAGGAAACCAGTTAATAAACCTAGACCAACTGTAAGGTATGCTGAGATGTATAAGAACAAGCCTTCAGCTCCTAGGGGTAACCAGAGGAGTTGGAATCATGTCAAATCTCAACAACTAGGTAGTGATTTTGTAATGTACAATAAGGCATGCTATATCTGTGGTAGTTTTGATCATTTACATGCTTATTGTGACTATCATATTGGGAGAAGGGAAGTCTATGGGAATAAAAGGGTGGAGTCTACCAGGTTTCAAAATAATGTACACCCTAATTCACATTGCAAAATGGTCCCAAGAGCAGTTCAACTAAGAAGTGGCCTCAAAACTTTTGCCACTGCAAAAACTGTTAACACTGCTCAGCCTAAGTCACCTGTTAAAAGTGCAAAATAATGTACACCCTAATTCACATTGCAAAATGGTCCCAAGAGTAGTTCAATTAAGAAGTGGCCTCAAAACTTTTTCCACTGCAAAAACTGTTAACACTGCTCATCCTAAGTCACCTGTTAAAAGTGCAAACTTCAAAACAACTTTTTCAAAATCTGCACAAACAGGGAAAGGAACCTTTCAAGCTAAAAAGGTTAATTATAACCAGCAGTGGGTGCCTAAAAAGAAACCAGCAGTTACCATTTCTCATTCAAAAGTTACCACTGCAAGGGTTATAAACAAGAAAATGGGGGACATGGGCAATGCTGTAAAGGCCTCAGCACGTTGGGAATGGAAACCTAAAGGAAATACCCCTACAACCAATCCCAATGGTGTATCAATGACCTTTGATAGATTTAACTATATTGATACACGAGGCAGATCCAAGTCAATCATGGCTTGGGTCCCCAAAAGAAACTAACTCTTTACTGTTATGTGCAGGAACATCCAAGGACAAAAAGATCAGATCAAGGATATACAAATAGTGGGTGTTCAAGGCACATGACTAGCAACAAGTCCTATCTTTCTGATTTTGAGCATTATGATGGACAGTATGTCAGCTTTGGAGGTGGAGTAAATGGAAAAGTTGCAGGTAAAGGAGTTATAAAAACTGGTAACTTGGAATTTGAACCTGTGTACTATGTAAAAGAGTTTAAGTATAATCTTTTTAGTGTGTCACAAATGTGTGACAAGATGAACAATGTTCTTTTTACCAAAGATATGTGCTTTGTTCTCTCTAAGGATTTTAAGATGCCTGATGACAGTCAGATCCTTCTTAAAATTCCTAGAAAAGGCAATCTCTATAGCTTTGATATGAACAACATTGTAGCTAAAGATGATTATACTTGCTTGCTTTCAAAGGCCACAGTGGATGAATCCATGTTATGGCATAGAATACTTGGTCATGTTAACTTCAAAACCATCAACAAGATTGTCAAAGATGGTTTGGTAAGAGGATTACCTCAGAAAAGATTTGAAAATGATCAAACCTGTGTGGCTTGTCTTAAAGGCAAACAACACAGAGCTTCTTGCAGGTCAAAGTTGGTTAACTCTATTGCTCACCCACTTCAAATGTTACATATGGACTTATTTGGTCCTACATCAGTGAGCTAAGAAATATTGTCTAGTGGTGCCTGATGATTTTAGCAGGTTTACATGGGTTTTCTTTCTTGGAACCAAGGATGAAACAACTGGCATCCTCAAGATATTTATCACAGAAGTAGAAAATTAATATGATATGAAAGTTAAAATCATTAGGTGTGACAATGGAATAGAATTCAAGAATAGAGTTATGGATGAGTTTTGCAGAGATAAAGGTATTAAAAGAGAATTTAGTGTGGCTAGAACTCCTCAACAAAATGGTGTTGCTGAGAGGAGGAACAAAACACTGATAGAGGCTGCTAGAACCATGTTGGCCGACTCTAAATTTCCAATCACCTTTTGGGCTGAAGCAGTTAACACTGCATGTTATGTGCAAAACAGGGTTTTAGTGGTAAAGACAAAGAACAAGACACCTTATGAATTGTTTAGGGGAAGATCTCCTATCCTTGACGTCATGAGACCATTTGGGTGTCATGTATCTATTCTCAATACCATAGATTATCTGGGAAAGTTTAATGAAAAGGCTAATGAAGGGTATTTTTTTGGGTATTCTATGGTCAGTAAAGCTTTCAGAGTATTCAACTTAAGAACCCAAAAGATTGAAGAGAATCTGCATGTGGAATTCCTGGAAAACAAAGTCAATCTCAAAGGAACTGGACCAGAAAGGCTGTTTGATCTTGATACTCTAACCAATACTATGAATTATGTACATGTTTCTACAGGAACATCTTTTTTTGATTTTGCAGGTTCAGAAGAGTTTCTTGATGATGATGAACCAAGCAAAGATCATGCAGATGATCAAGATGAATTCAGTCTACCTCTTTGGGACTATGCAGATAATGATGATATATCAAAGACTGGAGATGCTCATCCTTCTAGTGATTTGCGAAAGGAAGGAGGTAGTAATTTGAATGCTAAAAATACTGAAAGCAGTGGAAATTCAGATTCCACTGTTAGGCAAAATGTTTCCACTGCAACACCAGATGTGGAAATCATAACTCCAGTTACTGAGGAAGCTCAAGCTAAAGATGTTATATGTCTAACTGAGTCTTACTCAAAAGAAAAAAAACAAACAAGCAAAACGTCTGCCCTCCTCTTACTGGTAAGAGTGAGAGGGCTAGTAAGACATTTTTAAAAAAACAAACACACCCTAAGATTCATGAAGGCAAGAATGAATGTCTCTTTATGTGTTTTCTGTCACAAATTGAGCCAAAGAATGTTTACAAGGCACTTGAAGATGAAAGTTGGGTGGAAGCAATGCAAGAAGAGTTGCTCCAATTTAAGCTTCAAAATGTTTGGGTGCTTTGTGATTGCCTTCTAGCAAGAAGGTAATAGGTACTAAATGGGTGTTCAGAAACAAGAAAGATGAAAGAGGAATTGTTATAAAAAACAAGGCTAGGCTTGTGGCTCAAGGATACACTCAAGAAGAGGGTATAGACTATGAAGAAGTGTTTGCCCCAGTTGCACGAATTGAAGCAATTAGGCTATTCTTAGCTTATGCATCATTTATGGGCTTTAAAGTTTATCAAATGGATGTAAAGAGTGCCTTTCTATATGGGCAGATTGATGAGGAGGTTTATGTCTCACAACATCCAGGCTTTGAAGACCCTGAATATCCTAACAAAGTATACAGGGTAGTTAAAGCTTTGTATGGCTTGCATCAGGCACCAAGGAAATGGTATGAAACCTTAACCACTTATCTTCTTACTAATGGGTTTTATAGAGGTAGAGTGGATCAAACTTTGTTTATCAAGAAAGACAAGAATGATATCTTACTTGTTCAAGTGTATGTTGATGATATCATTTTTGGATCTACTAAGACAGAGATGTGCAAAGAATTTGAGAAGCTGATGAAAGAAGAATTTCTAATGAGTTCTATGGGTGAACTCACATTCTTTTTGGGACTTCAAGTACTACAGAGGCCAGATGGTATTTTCATTAATCAAGATAAATATGTGGCTGAGATACTTAGGAAGTTTAAGTTCACTGATGCAAAGTCATCCAGCACCCCTGCAGACAAGACTACACATCTACTTCTGAAGGAAAATAGTGGTGAAGCTGTTGATGTACACATGTACAGGTCTATGATTAGTTCTTTGATGTATCTTACATCATCTAGACCAGATATCATGTTTGCAGTGTGTGCCTGTGCAAGATTTCAAGTTACTCCCAAGATCTCTCACTTAACTGCTGTGAAGAAGATTTTCAGATATCTTAAAGCATTTCCTACTCTGGGATTGTGGTACTCCAGAGATTCTCCTCTAGATCTGGTTACTTATTCAGATAGTGACTATGCTGGAGCTAGCTTGGATAGAAAATCTACAACAGGTGGATGCCAATTTCTTGGCAATAGATTAGTGTCATGGCAGTGCAAGAAGCAAACAATGGTGGCTAATTCTTCAACTGAGGCAGAGTATGTGGCTACTGCTAGTTGCTGTGCTCAAGTTCTATGGCTTCAGAATCAACTTTTGGACTATGGGTACAATTTCATGAATACCATCATTCATATTGACAATAGCAGTACCATTTGCATTATTAAGAATCCTGTTCAACACACAAAGACCAAACATATTGAAATTAGACACCATTTCATTAGAGATTGCTATGAAAAGGGTCTAATTCAGGTTGTCAAAATTCATACTGATGACAACTATGCTGATTTGTTAACAAAAGGCCTTGATGTGGGGAGATTTCAGTACTTGGTGACAAGTATTGGGGTGCTTAATCTGTAACTGATGAGTGTCTAAATACTCATCATTTTTGTATCATTTAAACTGCCAAAACATCTGAAAACACTCAGAAATGCATCAAAATGATAAAAATATCACAAATAAGTGTTTTATGTGTTTTAAATGCAAAAATATCAAAATCTGGTGAAAAACGTATCAAGTTTGTATAATTGGCAGTTTTAGTCCCCCAAGTTTCAAAAGTTGTCAAAAACAGTCCCTGGTAAAACAAAATAAAGAAAAATATCATTTCAAGTCCCTAGGGATTCATGAGTTTTCAAAATTGGTCCTTGAGATTTAAAATTGCAAATTTACAACTTTGGTCCCTAAACTTTCAAAAATGTCAAGTTTGGTCCCTAGAAGTTTGAAAATGTCAAAAATAGTCCTTGTACTATTGAAACTTGTCAATTTTGATCCCTTGAAACAACTTTGGAAAATGGTAGAATTGGTCCCTCAAATATCAAGAATTTCAGTTTTGGTCCTTGTATTACAAACTAAGCCTTGACCCTTTGGACCATTTTGAACCTTTGACCCCTGCCTTAACCACTTGACCCCTCCCAATTTTGACCCCCTGGTCAAATCCAGTCAAACAAACCCCTTTCCCTCCCTGCCTTATCTCCTTCCTCCCCACTTGACTGCAACCCCTGCAACACCTCTCCCATCCACCTCTCACCTTATCTCTTCCAACCCACACCCCTCATCATCATACCTACAATCCACCCCCCCTAGTTGCAAATTCAGAGCCCAACAGTCAAAATACCTTTTCCTGCCAAAAATTGATCAATGGCCAAAAATGGCTCAAGTCATCCAATGGCTATCAAAGCAAGTGGGAATTGATCAGAGGAGAGAGAGAATGCATTTTGCATATAAAAAGAGGAAGAAGAGAGGAGGAGAAAGGCAGTAGTTAGTTTTATATTTTCATGTATGTCGTTTTTAGCTTTCCAAGTTTAATTTAGCTCCTAAATTGTAATTTCCAGCCTAATTGTATCAAACTTAAGTTAACTAATCATTGTACTGTGTTTTTAAGTCTTAATTCAAGTTTCTACATAAGTTTCATATTTTCATGGTCACTGTTGCAAAATTCAATTTCAAACACTTGTTTCCAAGCTTCAACTAGCTTATTGTTAAATTCAAACAAGCTTACTTAAGCTTATTATAGCTTTTGGTAAGCTTGGAATTCAGTTTCAAGCAACATTGGAATTCGGTCAACAAAAGTCAACTGAAGCATCAAATGGGTTTGGAAATGGATATTGGTGTTGCAGAGCTTGAAATGGTTTGGATTAGACTAGGTTAGTATAGGATTGGTTCTGGTTTAAGCTGCAAAACAAGCTGGACACTTGTGAGTGTTATTCTCATTTTCATTTTTAATGCAGTTTTCATAATGTGCTTATATTTGAATCTGTGGTCATTAAATAGTTTAGACATGTTTAATTAGTGGTAATTAGGATACTAGATTTAGTTTAAGTGGTGGAATGAGCTAAATCAGTAATTGGCTTAGTTTAAATCTTCAAAACAGTTTCTAAACTAGTGTTTGGTACAATTGGCTTAATTGAGCTCAAGCTGTTGTTTGTGTTTAAAACCTGTCTACTTAGTCTCCATTAAGTCTACTTGAATCATTCTAGTCATTACTTGTCACCAAAATTCACTCATAGTCAACATCACCTTTAAACTGTCTTAAACTCTTAACTATTGAGATTTTGTGAAATCAAAATCTTGTTTTGTGTTTAAAATACATAGAGATAACTTGCACTAGTTTCATTCCACCTTAAAACATCATAATCAGCTCATGGTTTAAGCTCAAATCTCAAATAAGTCAAGTTTTCAATTCTGTCCAAAAGTCAAGATTTCATAAAAACCCGTTTTTGAATAAACTTTGTAATTTCATTGTGATCTTACCATTAGGATTTAGGATATAAGCTTTTGGGATATTAAAGTTTAGCTGCTCATCTTAATTAGAAAAATATTAGTTTATCTCTACTTAGCTTATTAACTGCTTATTCATTAGCTTCTTTTGAGCCTTTTTTCACAAAACTCCCGTTTTGCTTATTCCTTATTTTTGCTTATTTAGTGTGTTTTTCTTGTTGTTGTTGCTTATTCTAAGTTCCCATAACTTGTTTATAGCTTATTCAACCTTTGGTTCAGTAGTGGTAGCTTTTTATTAGCTTATGCAAGCTTAATAGCTCATTTTGACCCGTTTCCATAGCTTTCACTTTTGCATTTTTAGTTTCCTCAATTTTAGTCCTTATTAGCTGAAATTCTGTATTTAGACACTTTGGTTGGTAGTGGTTTTCATGGTGATTTTAGTTTATTTTGTGATTTTTATAAGCTGGCTTAACAAGGGCTTAAAGTTAGTACATAAGGGCTGTTTGGCACTAGTGCTTAAATAGACCCATATCATTGTAGATTGTTGTTCAGAGGTTTAGGATAGTTGTAATATGTTGGTTTTAAGTAATTTTAGCATACTCTAGCTTCTGTGATAATTTGGTGCTCCTTTGGTACTTATAGCTTATTTTTAGTGCTTATTTATAAGAAATTTTCACTACAGAACCTAATTATTGAACACCTGCACCACTTTTATTATTTTTCCTATATTTAGAATAATATTTTATAATATTCTGGAAGTTTTCATATTTTTCACTGTTCATTTGCTATTTTTCTACATTTAAAACAGTTTTTAGGCATTTTTAATTAGCATTTAATACAATTAAATCAGAAAAACTTCAAAAAAATAAGTTTTCATTTTTCCTAGGTTAAGATAAATATAAAAAGCAAAAAAATAATTTTTCCAGATTTTTCATAGTTTAATTTGTAATTTTTAGCAATTTAATTAGTTTTAGATAGTTTTTAATTCATAGAAAATAGAAAAATAATCAGAAAAATACAAAATTAGTTTTGAAAATTCTCTTTAGATATTTTAGATTTTTCTAAGTCATAATTTCATTTTTCTAGCTTTATTTCATATTTTCTTATAATTTAGGGTATTATTAAATAGGTAAAAATAGTTTTTAATTAATAAAAATTAAATAAATAGTCATAAAAATAATTTTCTTTTTCTAAAAATTTTCTCTTATCATTAGGTTTGTAAAAATGTCATTTTTATATTTTTAGGATTAATACTGTTTCAGTTTCACATTTTCTTTTGTACGTTACGTAGTTTTTAATTTAAATTTATAAAAGAAAAATCAAAAACATCATTTTTAAAAAAATAGTGATAGCGTTTATTTAATATAGTTTATCTTTTTAATTTTCTTTAATTTGCATTTAAGCCCCTGTAATTTATAAACTTTTTCTTTAAGTATAATCAATCACAATCCTTTTCCCGTTCAAATTCTCTCGATCACTATTCGTTTGATTATTCTCGCACAGCTCGTTGGGACTTAACGACCTGGGGAAACACTATACTCTCCTGGACTTCATTGCATTGGTGTCTGAACTGTTTTAAGTTTCTTACGGTTAGCCATTCACAAGTGGCTAGCTTGCGTGATAAAACTTGACGGTTCGGCATCGATCAGTAACCTTTTTGTCAAAATGTTCTCTGGTGTTGAGGGGAGGCTGTAGGGTACTGACATTGTTGTAAGAGTTTGTATATGCTTGCTATTGATGGGAGTTGATTTTAAAAGGTGTATATCTGAGATACACAACAAATGGTTATTGATTCACCATGTCTTACACACATACGAATCAACTAGTCCAAAGCAAACGGCTACTGGTAAAGACTTGACAAATCCGTTTATAGTTGATAGTTTACTAAAAACTATATGGTTATCAACTCACCATATTCTCTATGATTAAGAGTTGGCTAGTCCATAGCAAACGGCTCATGGTAAAGACATATCAAATCCGTTGATAGCTGGTAGTTTGCTAAAAACTATGATAAGAGTAGTCTTGTTATCACATGATTTTATTTACCACTGCTCTTTGAAATTTTTGTGAAAAATTACCACTGCTAGTTCACAGTTTCCACTGACAGTGTTATTTTACCACTGTTGTTCTAGCCGTTACAACTGATTGTGTCAGTAACTAATTTTTACTAGCCGTTGAATGTAACCACTAATTGCAATATATATAGGGTTAAAATTATTTAATGGAATTATCTTCTTTCCATATTTTAATAACTTTCTAAAGATAATTTTACTTGCGTACTAATTCTAAACCCTAACCCTATATATCTTTCTCTCTCAATCGGCTAGTTATTCTTTCAATTCTTACTGACATAATATTATTTTTCATCAAAAGTTTCTATGGCATCTTTAAACTTTGCAGATGAGCACAACCTAGTGGCCTACCTACAAAAGTCTAACGAGAAGAGTGGCCCTGTTTATCATCAAATTGTGGACTTTCTTCATACCACACATATAAGGTATGCTTTGCTTTTTAAACCCACAATTTATATCTCTCAAATCAAACAGTTTTGGACTTCTGCTAAGTCCATAACCCTTGAGATTGGAGATACACATGAAACAGTGGATGCTCTACGAGCCACTGTGGATGGGGTAATTATTGATGTTACTGAGGTATCCTTGAGGAGAGTACTCCAATTGGGTGATCTCAATGGTCTCATCACATTACCTATGCCCGAAATTCATGATACTTTATCATCCATGGGGTATGATACCACTGACAAAAAGGCTACTTTCAAAAAGAGTGGTTTTTGTCCCCAATGGATATTTTTGATTCATACTCTATTACATTGTCTTAGTCCAAAGAAAACATCTTATGAGCAATTTAGTTCAACCATGGCTTATCCTTTGGTTTGTCTCGTCACTGATAAGATTTTCAACTCGTCAAATTATATTTTTACAAGTATGAAAGGCAATGTACATAGTAAAACAAAATTTTTAATGTATCCAAGGTTTGTGCAAGCAGTGCTAAATGAGTTTCGAGTTTCAACTGCCACCCCACACTAATGTTTATCAAATCAGTTGCCTAAAGCCTAAAGTTTTTCAAAATTTGAACAAAGATGGCAATATGATTTTTACACCTCTCCTACCCCAAATGCTTGCTAAAATTTAATATGAACAAAACACACCCATAATTAATGTTTCAAACATTGATTATACCCCACCAGTTTCAAGAACCTATGAGAGAAGGTCTAAACAGTCAACTCCTCTCATGACAACACAACAAGTTTCTGAACCTTATGGTCTAGGAACAAGCAGTGGTGGTTTTAGACTTCAACCTAGTCCAACTAGGGAGGAATTTGAACCTTTGCCCCATGATTCACCTCTCCCAACAGGTAACACAGTTGGAAGTGATGAGGGCAGTGGGAACCAATCGGAATTGATGGATTTATGTATAAAGTTAGCCAAGCAGGTTGAATCTCTACAAAAAGATTTGGCAAATGTCAAGCAACTGATGCCAAGGATGTTAAATATTTAAAGGAAGAGATTCAAACCTTAAAGGAAGAGATGCACGGGTTAAAAAAGCACAAGAGGACTGCAAAGTTGTTGATTTCATCTTCATCCTCACCTACTGATGGTGATTCAGCTGATCATGATTTGGGAAATTCTCCTAAACAGGGGAGGAAAACAGGTGCTGACACTGAGGGGAGGACAATTAATTTTGAAGATGAAGAAGATACAAGTAAAGGAGCAAAGGAAGCTGATACTCATGGAGAGCAAATTGAAGATCAAGACATTTTTCAAACTGCAACTGATTTTACCACTGATTTTATTTCCACTATAGAGCCAACTTTTGCCACTGCAAGTGAAGAATTTGATAAATTGAAGAAACACAAAGGTAAAGCAGTTATGGAAGAGGTAAAGCAATCTGGAAGAAAGATTTCAAAGAAAAGACAAGCACAAATTGCACTTGATAGTGAAATTGCTGTAAAGATCTCTAAAGAACAAATGGCTGAAAAGAAAAAGCTTGAAGAATTGAAAGTTGCAAGCTTTATGGAAGCTAAAAGATTGAATAGAATGGAAGAAGATCCACTGCTCAATATTCAACCAACAATTCTTTGAGAAAAGACTCCAGAGTTTAGTTATGTTCCTACTGAAGAAGATATTGAATTCTTGATTGTTAATAATGCAGAAATCAAGAAAAAGGCAATTGACCTGGTAGCTGATGAATCCTTAACTGAGGAACAAAGAACTGCTCAGTTGAAGGATTTCATTCAAATGAAGAACAATCAAGCACTTGAAGATGTGATTAGTACAGTCAAAAAGGGTCAAAAGAAATCAAGACAACCTACCAAGAGACAAATCCTTTCATATATGAAAACTTATTGTTGTCATGTTGGTGGTTGGAAGATGAATCAATTCAAAGGAATGTCTGATGATCAAGTTGAAAAGGCTTACTACAGAACTCAAAAACAAGATAAAGATTTTATTGCAATAGGCTCTGAAGAAGAAGCAAGAAGATTTCCTAGATTGAAGAGAAAGGCCAAAGTAAGTGATTTTCAAACTGTTAAGAAGACTAAGGTTGATGAAGATCAAACAATGTCTACTGAGAAGGAAATTCCTACTGAGAAATTCACTGAAGATCAATTGACTGGAATGATTATGATTGAAGAAAGAGATTTTTATCCAGAACCACTGCAAGTTCGACATCCTATTATTGATTGGGAAGTTTTCACTGCTAGCAATTTTGCTCCATCATGGAGGATCACAAGGCTGGGAGGTGAAACTTCATCATTCATGACATTTGAAGATCTTATTAAAGCTTTTGACAGAGATGACCTTAATACATTATGGAGGTTAGTTCAAGAAAGGTTTAATGCTCAAGATCTCAAAGATACAAAAGAGATGCAGTTGTGGATTAATCTTAGAAGGCTTTATGAACCTGATGTTGATGATGATTTTTGGAAGTTCTCATGTCCATGTTCTGGTACTAAATGGTTTTACTATGACTCATGTGAAGTTCATCATGTCTCTACAGCAAATGGAGTAGATGCATTTATGCTTGCTAAGAAAGAATATCCAATCAGAGCTGGAACTCTCACTGTGATGTTATGTACAACAATAAGAGTTCATGAAGACAATGAGAAAGTCAGAGAATTGTTACATAGACTTCAAGATCAATGTTCAAGAGCTATACAAAAGTTAAGAAAGAAGTGAAGTGTTTGGTTGAATTCCCCAAATCCTTGAACATAATGCATATTGAAGAAACTTATTGATTTGCAGAGAAATCATAAGTTTAGGGGAGGATTGTTGGGAATAATCTGTTACCACAGATAGTTGTGGTTTACACTGCTTGAATTAACACTAGCAGTGGAAACGTATTCCCACTGCCAGTACATTGTTACCACTGCTATCAGTTTATGTTTAGTTAAATGCGTCTAGATAAGTATAGAATAGATCTTGTGTATATTCTATTATGTTAGCTTTATACTTATCTTGTAAAGGACTCGTTGTATAAAAGGAGGTCCTAGGTTATTGTCTTAGGTATTTGTTAATTTACCTACGTATTACTCACAAAAGCTTCAAGGTATAACCCTAGTGATAAGCTAAGATCACTCGTATTATTAATCAATAATATTGGAGATTAAGTTTTGTGTTTAATCTGTGTTTATATACAATACATCATATAATTCATCTTCTAAGTATTACTAAGTAAATTCCGCGTGCTTAATAATATCATACAAAATATCATTGACACAAGAAGTGTGTCCAGATCCATCATTATGTGAAGGACTCCTTAACCTATAAAAGGAGGTCCTAGGTTAGATTAGATATACGTATGTTTTATATCTAAGGTCGATACACTTCAAGGTTGTAAAACCCTAATACTGGTTAGAGTATTCGTATTAATAATAATATTGAGGTGTTGAATGTTCATTATTCTTCTTCTTAAGATTAAGTATTAAATTCCGCGTAATACTTAATAAGTTTTTGTTCAAGTCAGTTTCTATATTAGATCGTTTGCTCAACTGGGATAAACAAATATGTAAGCTACTCACAAGCCATTTGGAGACGTAGACAACGTAAATCTCTTGAACCCTCCGAGATAACCTAGAATTGAGCTTACGAATCCACCATGTAATTATGAGAAACGAGTAGTAAACGTGGAAACTTAATCCCCGCTATATCGATCCTTTGGAAAATCCTAGCTAGATTGAGACCAGTAGCTCAGAGCTTTGAGCTACCATCGAGACTCAGTAGAGTTCCTAACATTTCGTGTGTAGTAAGAAGAAATGACTCGCCGATGAGGCAATCGTTATTCCTTTAGGAAATCCTAATCTTTGGACGTTTAAACTTCGTTAAACTATCAAAACCATAGATGATGAAACTTAGAAACTTTGGTAAAGTTGCCTCCCTGTCTTCGAAAGTTCATAGGAACTCGCAGGAAGATCCTTGATTCACGTAGAAAACATGAAGATAAACCCTCGTGCTTTTGCACTCACCCTTCTAAACTTTAAAGGATGACTTGGATTGAATTGCGAGGACGCGATTCCTTTTAAGGAGGTGAGGCTGTGACAACTCGTAAATTCCTCGATGCTTCGTAATTAGAGAAACGTCGATTTGAGCGATCTTTTGATTTAAATTGAGATACGAGTCGTATTTTTATCGTTTTTATTGGAAATAATATTTTAAGAATATGGCGTAACTCTTGAGTCCCGAATCCTTCATTTTCTAGCTCAAACGAGTCCAAAATCTAATATATAGAAAGTTTCGTAAAGTAACACCTAGGGTCCTTGTGGAAGTTTTCATTGCCGCCCCTTGTGTTTCAAGTATACAACTTTGGTCCCTCGTAGTACTATATATACCACACCTCCTCACCACTCTCCCATTTTCACCATTTATTTCTCTCTCTACAAAAAACACACATATCTCCCTTTCTCTCTCTAAGAAATCCGGCCACCCTCACCTAGGGTTCCGGCGCCGTCACAAATCCCGGCCAACTTTCCGGCCACCTCATTTACATACACCACCTACCTCATCTTGTAGATCGGGTCATGGTGGTTCCATTTCTACAAACCACGCACCTAGTATCCTTCTTACAAGTTTTTGATGCACATAGTACAATGATTTTTATGCATGCAAAGGATATATATGCAATTTTGCATCTTTGGAGGGATATATATGCAAATGACCCTATATTTAACAACTTGGTAATAGAACCATCGGGATAAAGGACATGGGACTTGGGTTATCAAACGAATAAATATTTATAAAACGGTATGGTAAATGTTTGTGAACGAAATATGTGGTTGATAATTGATATCTGTAACCACCAGCATTTTTAGGTTACTTTTCATTTTCGAGAATTTACTATTCACTTTTACTATTCACTTTCACTATTCATCCCGTAAAAAATTTATTTCACATTCTCGTAAAATAAATTATTTTAGTAATGACCTGAGAGTTTGACAATCGTTAGATCATTTTCGCAAAAGTTATTAAGAAAACATCGTTTTAAAGTTTCGTTTTGGACGGTCCACCGTTTAAACATCACACGCATAACGAAAATCAACCCTGATAATTTTCCTCGCATCAGATGAATTTTTAGATCACTCATAATTAATTTGAGAATTTTTAAGAATTATTATTTTTATGTTACCAAATAAGCCCAGCGCAGAACAAAACTAAACTTACGTTTTAAACAATTCTACTTACATCCAGACTTAACGATTCCTGCACTGTGTTTTTAATATGTTTTTGACACTTTTACATTTTTTGGAAATGTCAAACATATTTCCCTCCTCCTTTGACTATAAAGGAATTAACCTTGTACGTTCTACATTTCTGCTTAAATCGCGTAACTTTTAAACTTCACGAATAACTGTAAAGTTATCCCGCGTATGATGAAAACCACACTTTAACATCTCATATCACTTTTAGACTAATTTTATTCTACTCTAAATAAATTCACGGTCGTTTCCCTGAAATTTCATTCTTTTTTGATAAACTGCGAATTATGCGTTTTTGACCCGTATTTACAGCTTTAAGCAGCGTTTTTGCACCCAATGAGACTTATCACCCATTTTATATTTTTAGATAAAGTATAATGATCAGTCTCATCATTCCTACAAGTTTCGTATTTTTACGATACCCGGTTTTACGTTTTATGGCTTAACGACTTACGGTTGGCATTTAACGGAACCAAATCATGCTCTAAACTCAAAACTATCCACCTAAGCCATCTTATCACTATATGGCCAACTTAGGGGGGGTGGGTCATCATTTTGGTGGCATCATCCTAACCATGGTTCATTTAGATCTTTACATGTGTCCTAACTTAACCATGGTTAATATTTAACCTAATATATGGTTAACCAAACTTACCCTCCTATAAATAGCAAGTGAAATACATCCTAAACACCCTCATAAACTGAAATGGGTCGTTCATATCATCAAACTCTCATATCTTCCATAATTTGTTCTTAAACTCCAAGTTTATGCAAAGAAGTTTCAAGTAGTAAGTTACTACATCAAATCTCTAGCAAGTTTAAGTGATATTCTTGAGTTTAAATCCACTCAAGTCACTTAGTACTTCATCACCAACTCTTCAAGATCACAAGGGTGCCAAGGTGTAGAAAGCTAGCTCAATCTGAAGTCTTAAGTGATCAATCAAAGTCCTATCATTACTAAGTTACTCCTTTCTTTATTGAAAGCCAAAAGTTGTAAGCAACTAATCACCACCATCATCTCATCTTTATTATTCATAATCTTAACAATTTCATGCTATATATATACTTACTATGTTGATTCATGATGTACATATACTCAATCACATGTTTTAATTTACATATTATCCTAAAAGTAACAAACTAGTAAACTAGTTATATTCTACACATTTGAGACCATTAAAATAAGTAACCTATGGACTTTCTAACTTAAATACTATGTTAGACAAGATAAAAAGGTAAACATAGCAATTTGAACCACCCAAAACGGACAAACGAGTCAAAAGTTATAGGCAAAAGAAGTTAGCGAAACTAAAACGCCAAAACTGCCATGTATAAGCTGTTTTTGGTTCTGCCTTTTTAAAAGTGGTACTTCTGGTCCGATCATCAAAAAGTTAAAACACGAAAGTTGTCCGGAACGACGTTTTCCTTCAGTATCAAAGAAGCTCGGACCTTAAAACGCTTAAACAGGCCATTAATTTTCAAAAACAGAAACTGCCCTATATTTAGTCTCATAACTATACTTTTGTCACAACTAAAACAAACCAAGAGGCCTAATGGCTATAAGCCAAGACCACGGCTACGGCTAAGGTCAAAGCTAAGTCTCAAGACCATGGTAGTCAAGACTAAAGTCACGGCAAGGCCATGGCTAAAGCCTCAAGTCTTATTTTCCCAAGACCATTAACTAAGGTGATCATATATATGAAACGACGGGAACTTGTAAAAACATGATAAACTTGTTTATATAACAATATTCACTCAAAACATATATTGTATCTACTAAGTGCTACAATAGTAGGGAGCTTCATGTGAGGGGTTTCATTTGAGTAAAACGTATCGACGAGTTGCTGGATTTACGATTTAAAGTGTCCTAGCTCCTCGAACGTTTACTGCATGACCTCTGAATTATGATGGCCTGAACGGTAGTACGATATCTATAAACTAAATATGTTTTCACATATTAAAGATCTTTCTATAAACATCAAATTATAATTGACTACATCATGATCAACATAGAAATATATATAGAATGGTTTATGTTTTCCTAAACATTATTCCAAACCTAAGTCGCAACATCCTATTCTAGGTTGCTCATAGAAGTTCTCACGGCATATCCATCATTCTCACTATACATTTGATATCATTTACTCTAAGGTGAGTTCATAGCCCCACTTTCTATTACTTAATTGTTTTACAAACCCTTGGGGGAGATACATGCTTTATTTTAAAATCGAACACATTGCTTTCAAACTATATACTTATCTGATTGTTATTAGCACTAAGTTTCCGCATTTGCCAAACTTAAGTCCCTTAATCATAAATCATTAATCACTATGTGAGAGTGGGCGCGAATATTGTGAATAGATCTATTGGGATTGACGAATCCCGTTTGTGTTGGCCCCATTAAAGGCAAACAAACGCACTATATTTGAGTAACATTGGTAAAAATGGTAATTTTACCTGATAGGGCACGCACCGACATTTTCTCCAATTAATTTTGGGACACGTTAACGCCTTGATTGCATGATGCTTAGTCTAATAATAACTGTTTTGGTTTTCAAACCATTGGTGTGAATTTATAACTCACACTACAAACATAATGTGTTCAACCATCAAACAAACTCTTTGAATTCACTCAACCTTTGTGTTGACAGTTTTAAGCATGTATTTCAGGTCCATAATGTCGGAAGCTGGCACGGAGGAGCACGGATACTCAAGAAGGCTATAAATTTATTTATCATTCGAAAACCAATTTAATGTATTTTGTAAACCGTGAAACTACTGGGACCTCATTTTTGTAAACTCTGATACTTATATAAATCGAATGATAAATCTTATAAAACGACTTTATTCGAGTTCGTTTTCAATTGTTATGACTGTTGTGCCATGAAGTAACACCCAGTTTGAATTCCGCTGCGTATCACGAAATTGGGGGTGTTATAGATTGTTATCACGTATACGTTATAACTTATAACATGTAATACGGTTTATACGTTTTGAGTAACAATTGTCTTCCAAGTTATTTTGTTTAATAAGATGTACCTTATTAACTATTTTGAAATTAATCGAGTACGATAGTATGAACTCGGGGATAAGTTTAATAGGTTGTTTCACAATGTGCCTAAATATTCTATTTTTACAATTAACAAGATATTAACCTATATGGTGTTGGCAAATACGGTTTTATTTACTTACAAACCCTTATTTACTATGATAATAACTTGTGTTTTATAAATACAAAATATCTTTTATAAACTTGTTGATAGCAGTTATAGTGACTAGTATGTTGTACTCTATTGAACATTTTGGTTTAAATGAGCTAGTATTATCGTTTTTGGCAATAAAACTAAATATTCCGTTTTCACATCTAAGCTGCTATTGAATTATATAACTATATATATTATTATCGGATATGGTTTGATCTACTATAAACCCTTATTGAATACGATGGTAACTCTTGTTTTACAACTCATGTTGGCTTTTATGAACTTGTTTGGAAATATTATTTTGATAATATAACTTATTGAAGTCGTATTGATTTGGAAACGTTGGAATAAGCGAACGTGTCATTTATATTACGCTATTTACTATATCCTATATAAAGTAATTTCGGGTAAACTTGTATGATTATGAATAACGATTGAGAAGCCTTTATTAATTGGGCGATAAATGGAGACTTGTCTTTTGGTATTAAACATGTACGTTTGGGAATTGTTGGGTAAATTGCCGAAACTCACTAATTAACCTATTTATTATATTAGTAGATGTCGTCATTTCCTAGTCTTTGACTAGCTTGAGTATTGTCGGTATTTCTTGACTTTGTCAATGTCTTTTCCTTTTTGGCGTGAGTTGTATGTCGCGTCTATGTTTCTTACCACCACACGAAACGTTAAAACCAAACTTTTGAGATATTGATTATGAACTTTTGGGAATGATAATGTACTTTTGAAAGTAACGACATGAATGATCCACGAAAACTACAACGCATTGCTTTCTATTGATTTCTTTATCGTATGAGCCGTATTCTAAGAATATCGTATACGCATTAGGTTGCGTCACGTTTACTTTATCGTACTCGTTGTACATTTTTCTGGATGCCATGGAGATTAACTTTAGTTGCCAGTCGTGTCAATAGTGAATAGTGCATTGTTGTGCCGTGATTACCTGTTATCTTTTGCTAGTGTTTATTCGTGCTTTGCTGTAGCTAAAGTGAGTTTCATAGCCCGACTTTTATCTAAGTTTTTGATAAGGTTTTAAAATGTACCTTTTTGAGGGGTCATTTAAGCCCTTATTCGATCACTTTTGTATCCGTTATTGCTTAATATCGTTCCTTTTCACTTTTTAGGTCTCTTGAAGGCAAAATGCTGGAATGATGCTTATTTGGACGAAAAGGCGCGAATATACGAAGAAAATGGCCAAAGTCAGAATCGAGACACTTAAAGCTGCTGAAACATAAGGCGACGGCGTCACTGCATATCTGCGACGCCGTCGGGAAGGAATTTTGCGACGGCTCAGAAGAAAAATTGCATGTTTTCAAGGGACGACGTCAGGTTCTAAAGGAGTAGGCCGTCGTTACTCAGACGGCCTAGATGCAGCCAAGACGGCGTCAGAGCTGAAGGGGACGGCGTCACAGTCATAAGGTGACGCCGTCGCAAGGTTTACGTGGCCAAGACGAAACCCTAATGACGGCGACACGACGGCGTCACGAAACATAAGGTGACGCCGTCGCAGATGTAATCTTATATATAGAATCCGAATTTTTTAGTTTTGTGGGTAGTCTTTTGGAGTAAAAACCTAAAACCGAACCAAGGCTTTCTTGTGCAGTATTTTAGGGTTCTAAACCCTATTATACATCAAGATAAGTATTTACTTCATTAATTTAATTATGTCTTTGATTATTTGTGTGTATGCTTGCATGTTCTCCATGTCCGGCTAATTTATTTGTGTGTTTGCTTAGGGAATATGAAACTTAATTATTGAATAATGATTGGTTGATACTTATCTTAGTTGACTAATGATCTAGAGTGCGCTAGATTATTCGTTGTGTACTTAATGCTTGAAATTTCTTTGTGAACTTTAGAATATAATTATCTAGGTAATTGTAGGATAAAGTATTCAAGGACAACCGTAGAGTAGGCGTCTATAAATCACTAGAGGATTTGTAAACAAGACCCTTTGGTAGTTTCAAAGAGTTAGGGAAACAAGCACGCCCTATAGCCTTAGAATCACAACGCAACTAGGAATAAGGACGTGACAAATCAACCAT
This sequence comes from Chrysanthemum seticuspe, assembly GCA_019973895.1. NCBI lineage: Eukaryota > Viridiplantae > Streptophyta > Magnoliopsida > Asterales > Asteraceae > Chrysanthemum > Chrysanthemum seticuspe. The sequence goes on along the minus strand of BPTQ01000007.1, from coordinate 28,067,275 downwards.
CAATAGGAGATAATTAAGGAGTAGTAAAACCTAAGTAAACACATCTTTAAACTATCATACGAGTACACATCAATTAGACATAGACTATCACAACCTTAGCTTAGATAATTAGATAATAGTAGAGTAATCGGTAGCAATACCAACCCCCCAAATCCAATACCCGAGATTCGTACCTTTTCATTTTCTAAAAAAACATAAAAAGATAAAAAATAATCTTCCTCAACCTCAACCTTAGCGTAATAACTTCTCACTAGCATTCCTATTCCCCTAGAGAACGATATCAATACCCGTGGCTTACCCTAATTACTACACTACAACGATTAGGTTCACTGCCTAGGGTGTTATAAAACTTGCTCGAAGAAAAGGAAGTTTCCTTGACCCCGAACGACGCGTGTAGCGTTATCAAGTTTTTGGCGCCGCTGCCGGGGAATAGAATAGCTAGTTAGTAGTCCACCTCGTTTAGGTTTCTTTGCTTGATTCATATCAAGTAAACTTTTTTCTCATTTTTTAGCTTTCTCTTAGTCTATCCCCCTTCTTCGTGACCTTTGTTCGTAACACCCATCACTTTTCACCATGGAAGGTGACAACCAACCACCACTCATCAACCCACTACCACATGACCCGCCAAGAGCCCGTACTCTTGGTGAGTACTCGAGACCAAACCACCTAGGTTATAGGAACACCATTGAGCTTCCCGACCAAGCCCAAACTACGGCCCTGCGATCCGACACCATCCGGTTGGTGCAAAACGGATGTGCATTCCATGGACTTCGTTCCGAAGATCCAAATCAGCATCTGAGGGATTTCCTCAAAATTGTCGATTCCATCGACCTTGATGCTACTACTCGGGAGACCACGCGCTTGCGTCTCTTCCAATTCTCTCTACGGGACCAAGCTAGTAATTGGCTTGAGCGACTTCCCGCCGGCTCCATCTCAAGTTGGGATGATCTTACTTCTCGCTTCCTTGCTCAATTTTTCCCACCGGGGAGAACCACTAAGCTTAGGAATGACATCTTGATGTTCCAACAACGTCAAGGTGAATCTCTCTACGAAGCATGGACCCGATTCAAGGACTTACTTCATAAAGTCCCTCATCATGGAATTGATCTTTGGCTCCAAGTCCAAATCTTTTATGATCATGTCAACTTTCCCACTAAGCGATCCATTGACCAAGCGGCCGGTGGAAAACTTAGTGATTTCACCGCGGAAGAATCATGGGAAATAATAGAGGACCTTGCCCTCTATGACAACGAAAGTTGGGATGACCCCCGTGAACTTCCCAAAACCGTCAAGGCAATCTCCTTGCCTCCTCCCGACCGTAGGATGATTGAACTTGAAGATCAAGTCAAATTCCTCATGAGTTCCTACGAGAATCCTAAGTCCTCGCGCCATATAAACAAAGTTTCCTCTTCGTGCGAGCCGTTTTGTGATCCTCATAACACGCGCACTAGCACCCTATCCCCCGAACATGCTTCCGTTGAATACGCATCCTCGCGTAATAATGGAACGGGAGGAAGATTCCCTACAACGCCCGGACCTAGGAATTTCAATGAAACCCGGGAGGCATGGAAAAACAAGCCCGACTTTTACTGGGGACAAACCAAAGAATTCACCTCCAATGATTTTTCGTGGCCCCCACCTAACGGTCCTAACCAACAGAGTATCGAAGGGATGTTGCAAAACATAGTTGCGTCCCAAGAAACCCAAATGGCTAAGCTCTCGGACCGCTTTAACCATCAACAAGCCGAGATGGATAGGAAGATAGACAACCTGTTGAAAGCCATAAATAGTGATAGGAAGGCTAGTGCTATCTCGACTCCCGAGCCTCCAGGTGTAGAAATTAAGGATCCAAGCAAGCTTATTAAGCACGTCCAATTCGTCAGTGCCATCACCTTAGTGGAACCGGATGAAACCGATGACGAAGAAGACCAAACATTTGTTGATGATGAAACACCCGAGGAAGAAGATGAAGTAGACAATGACTATTTCAACAAATTTCCTACGGAAGACGAATTATCCCGCCACCCTCACTTAGTGCGTGACCTCCGTCACATGTATGTTAGAAAAAGCCCTAGAATCAAGTTTGGGAACCCTTGGAATCTTAACATACCATGTTGCATAGGACACCTTTTTGTGGCAAAGGCTTACATTGATCGTAAATCCCCAATTAACATAATGACTAGCACCTATTACAATTGGATAATGAAGAAGCCTATCCCAACTAGGCAAGACCTCGATAATCCTAGTGATAAGTGTAATTTTCTTGGTAGAGTTAAGGGATTGCCCGTCTATGTAGGTAGTTTCACATTCCCTACGGACTTCATAATTGTGGAAGATATTAGCACGGCCATAGACCCTAGCTTGTCCCACATTATTCTAGGAAAACCTTTCGTAGAAAGCACCGGGATGACTTATGACCCATCGTTAGGAGTAGTGCGATTCAAGGATGAGACCGACGACGTAGCCTACCAAATGCCGTTTAAGATTGAGAAGTTTTCATCACTCTCCAATGATGAAAAGGAACTTAAACTGTTGGTCTATTACAGGAATGATGAGGATAGGGAAAAGGGAGTAGATTATGTTATGGCTAAGCTTTTCGGGTTCTATAAAGATTGTTTGAATTTAGGACCGAAATATAGGACCGAGTGGGGAGAGGGTGAACTCTTAGAAAGAAGTATCATGGGACACTTCTACAACATGGAACCCCCCGATAGAGACCGTCAAGAGGGCGGTGATGCAAAAATGTAGGGGTAGGACTACGAGTCTAGCTACAAGACTCTTTAATAAAGAAAAGCGCTTCGTGGGAGGCAACCCATGCTTAATTGTTTGCTTGTTAGTGTCATATCTCTTTTATTAATTGTTTGTCCTCATGTTTGAATTTGTAAAAATGCTTTATTTTGTTTTTAACCTCGTCTTAATTACATATAAAGGTATTTTACATAAAGGATAAGTGTAGGGAGGATTACACACGTTTTCATAAGAAACGTGAACATGAGAATAACAATTAATTAAAAGATATATATGTTTGTTTGTTCGAGTCAAATGCTTGTATCGAGTCATAATGGATGTTTTTGCAGAAGTTTTTCCAGATTTTAAAGATGCAAATTTTCCAGAATTTTTTCCAGAAAATCGCAGACCAGTTTTTGTCAGGATAACCTGACGGCGTCAGGATTGCAACCTGACGGCGTCAGGAAGGAATAAAAACATCAGCTTACTTTTTCTCGTTTTCTGAGCTACTTGTAAAATTTTGGAATTTTCCAGATCTTAATTTTCAAAACAAATTCTGTAAACATCCATTCCACAAGCATTATATCCTAGTTTAAATCGAGTCTTATGTATATTATTACCGCCGATTTTACGCGAAGGTTTCGTTTGTTTTCTTCTAGTGTGCAGGTTTAGTTTGTCAAGAAGAAGTTACACAAGTTTGGAAGGAGCCTTTCACGCAAAAAACTCTTCTTGGAAAAGATTTAACCACCACTTTTTACGGATCCTACCGAGCTAATCAGGGGAGTATTAGTTTCTTTCGTTTTTAATTACCTTCTATTATCATAACTTTGATACTTTCGGGGAACATTGGGGACAATGTTCAGTTTAAGTGTAGGGAGGGAAAATAAACGGGAACTTTGAAACTATGCTTATCCTTGACTGTTTGCTTTGTCCAAGTGTATTTGTGTAATAAACCATGAGAAAATGTAGGTTAGGGTAACTTTAGCCAAATTTAAAATTTTTTCATGACGTATAAGAGTGGGCCATTAGTCTTAACAAAAGCGTCTCATGGATAGGAAGTTGCATGACTAGCACAAAAACCCTTACCACCTAAATTCCACCCAAAATGTGAGGATCGCCCTTAGATTAGTAGGAATTAAAGCATTCATCTTTAATGCTTAGAGTGTGAACCGGTAGTATATTAGATTCTAGAACTTGTTTTGTGATGCATTCCGAGATCGCAAGTGAGGCTACACTTGTGTAGTTAGGAATAACTAAATGATAAGAGGCATTAGGATAAACCCTTGTTTAATACCTGTAATATAATTACTTCTTCCATATCGGTTGAGTAATTCCCCCACACCCTTTGCGTTGTACTCATCTTTAGTACACGATACCCCTAGTTAACCCCTCAGAGCCTATCCTTTTCGCGGTTCTCGTGATGTTTCGGTTTTTCCGGAATATCAATGAAGAGCATTGTTTACACCCCACCCCCAAATATACACCCAAATCGCCTTAGCCTACCTTTATTGCACTCACTTTTAGTGCAAATTTATGTTATCACCCAAAACCCTTAGTTCAATTATCTGGTTGCTTGCATGAGTTGCTAAGTCGAGTCATATCCTTTGTATACAGTTTTGGGATGATTGGGATTCATGGGAAAAGTTAAAGTTTATGAAACATAGGAAAGAGAACGTTAAACTCAAATTCCCTTTGTTTGCATAATAATGTACTCCAAGTGTTTTGATCTTTTCAATTCGGGTCAAATTAGTGTTAGAGTAATAAAAACTCAAGTGTAGGGATGTGTCTATAAATCCCTATCATTTTGATGTACCGTAGAGGATGGTAGAGTAAAAGTGTATGCACAAAAAAAAAAAAAAAAAAAAAAAAAAAAAAAACCATACGGGCTACCATCCTACATCTATCTTTTAAATTATGTTTGTTTATTTTCGTTGCCTAGAGTTTTAGAGTGTCGAGTCTTGGCTTAGCAACGCCATTCTTCGTATACTTGCAACATAGAGATTTTTGACTATCCACCACTAAATAGCCTATCCCACCAAACCCTTCATTTCCCTACCGTAAGCCTAACGTTACAACCCTTTAAAAGACCTCTTTGATAGTCTTTCCTAGGTGCTTACGCCAAAGCGACGGAGGTTTGATCTATTCTCAAGCCTATGGTAATCTATGTACTAGGACCGGTTAATGAGTGTTTATCTTCCATTTCCGATTTGTTATATTTCATATATACACCCGAGAGAGATGTGAGTATCCAAACACCCCATGTGAGGTGCTAGTATGTAATTTCCGTGCTTGTTATGACTTTTGCGGGGCTTATATGTGTTGTGGACCGTTTTGAATGGATGCTTCATGACCCCTAACTTATAAATTAATTGGCTAAAAGCACATTTGCTTGAGGACAAGCAAATACCAAGTGTAGGGATATTTGATAAGGTTTTAAAAGGTACCTTTTTGAGGGGTCATTTAAGCCCTTATTCGATCACTTTTGTATCCGTTATTGCTTAATATCGTTCCTTTTCACTTTTTAGGTCTCTTGAAGGCAAAATGCTGGAATGATGCTTATTTGGACGAAAAGGCGCGAATATACGAAGAAAATGGCCAAAGTCAGAATCGAGACACTTAAAGCTGCTGAAACATAAGGCGACGGCGTCACTGCATATCTGCGACGCCGTCGGGAAGGAATTTTGCGACGGCTCAGAAGAAAAATTGCATGTTTTCAAGGGACGACGTCAGGTTCTAAAGGAGTAGGCCGTCGTTACTCAGACGGCCTAGATGCAGCCAAGACGGCGTCAGAGCTGAAGGGGACGGCGTCACAGTCATAAGGTGACGCCGTCGCAAGGTTTACGTGGCCAAGACGAAACCCTAATGACGGCGACACGACGGCGTCACGAAACATAAGGTGACGCCGTCGCAGATGTAATCTTATATATAGAATCCGAATTTTTTAGTTTTGTGGGTAGTCTTTTGGAGTAAAAACCTAAAACCGAACCAAGGCTTTCTTGTGCAGTATTTTAGGGTTCTAAACCCTATTATACATCAAGATAAGTATTTACTTCATTAATTTAATTATGTCTTTGATTATTTGTGTGTATGCTTGCATGTTCTCCATGTCCGGCTAATTTATTTGTGTGTTTGCTTAGGGAATATGAAACTTAATTATTGAATAATGATTGGTTGATACTTATCTTAGTTGACTAATGATCTAGAGTGCGCTAGATTATTCGTTGTGTACTTAATGCTTGAAATTTCTTTGTGAACTTTAGAATATAATTATCTAGGTAATTGTAGGATAAAGTATTCAAGGACAACCGTAGAGTAGGCGTCTATAAATCACTAGAGGATTTGTAAACAAGACCCTTTGGTAGTTTCAAAGAGTTAGGGAAACAAGCACGCCCTATAGCCTTAGAATCACAACGCAACTAGGAATAAGGACGTGACAAATCAACCATCAATAGGAGATAATTAAGGAGTAGTAAAACCTAAGTAAACACATCTTTAAACTATCATACGAGTACACATCAATTAGACATAGACTATCACAACCTTAGCTTAGATAATTAGATAATAGTAGAGTAATCGGTAGCAATACCAACCCCCCAAATCCAATACCCGAGATTCGTACCTTTTCATTTTCTAAAAAAACATAAAAAGATAAAAAATAATCTTCCTCAACCTCAACCTTAGCGTAGTAACTTCTCACTAGCATTCCTATTCCCCTAGAGAACGATATCAATACCCGTGGCTTACCCTAATTACTACACTACAACGATTAGGTTCACTGCCTAGGGTGTTATAAAACTTGCTCGAAGAAAAGGAAGTTTCCTTGACCCCGAACGACGCGTGTAGCGTTATCAGTTTTAAACTATATTGGGGTGAGAATCATGCTACTGTTTTTGTACTGTTAAAACTATTTGGATTTGCTTATATGCTTGACTGTTTAAATAGATGTGCGGTAGTTGTTGCCTTAGTCTAGGTTTAACCGTGCCTAACTAAGAATAGACTTCTACCTCGACCTAGTCCGGGGTTGGCAATTGTTCTAGATTTTGCCACGACAGTGCTGGACTAGAGTCGCGGGGCCTGAGTAATCCCTGGATGCGGGATATGATTGGAGATCCGGGTAGGATCAGTGTGTGAAATGGTATTTATCTATCTAGGTCTTGCATAGCAAATCAACTCTTACAGGTCCACTGTGATTTTGTTGAACTTAAACCTATGAACTCACTAGCATAAGCTGACCCTTTTAGCTTGATTTCTCAGGTATTTGAGAGATGTTTGGAATACGTGATCGGTGGAAGCTTGGCAAGAAGGCGGGGTTCAAGGATCATTTCTGACTCTGATAAACTTTGGGGACCTATTTTATTAAATCATGTGTTGGGCCTAATATTTACACTTGTGGATTAAATATTTTGAATAACTAAATTGGGATTGGTTTTGAATGTTAAATGACTATCTTTTTGCTATGCTTGTGTACGATACCAATCCAATAGTAACGCCCCGAAAACTTGATTAAGTCTTCCGCTGTTCCGAGATTTGGGGGTGTTACAACATCTTCTTCAACGAATCTACACGGTTTAGGATTCATATAATACTTATTAGCTCATTTAATCGTCATAACGGATTTATTGTTTATTATTAATCACGTTCTCAACTTAGGGTTTACAGATTAGGTCAGATTCATAATTATTTCAAGTTCTTACGGTTAATAATGATAATCAATTAGGAATAAGTTTTATATGTGTTTCAACATTAGCTAACTTAATTAGGGTTAAATGTGCCAAAACAGATTTTTAGGTTTAGAAAACAACCTGACTCGGTTTCTTATGAATTAATAGACCTATCGATTGAGCTCCACTAAATCTGAGAAATATTTTATTTCAAAACATAAGTATGGTTTAAAAATTCATCTTTCTAGACCTGTACAGAAAATGACCTGCTGTTACACCCTTAAAGTATGGATCTGATAGACCAGTTTAGAAAATTCACAAAAATCCCCGAAAATTCCAGAAGTAAATTAACATGCCAAATATTTACCATACCAATTTATAGCCCTTAAGACCTTATGGTCTACAAATTAAAAATCGGACATTCCAACTTATTTCCAGACTTAGTTTAATAGCTTTGATCACCCAACTTGGAAAATTCAAAAAGTACCCTTCCCGCTCTATTTGCTATGAACCTTATGTTTCCAGAAAGTACATGGATTGAACTTATGTTTAGACCCAAAAACCATTCAAAAATATGCTGGTATCATTTATATACACCTCCTTGAACCCGACCCAATTTCTGGACAACCTACCCACATGAAATCATAACAAATCCCTAACCCTTTATAAACCCTAATCGACCTCTAATTAATTTATAGGGTTTTCCCAAATTTAGTAGCTCATAATTAATGTTTAATTACTGATCTTATACAAGTTTTAATGTCATAGATTAGGGCTTTTCAGATCTGATTCTAATAGAGAAAAAGGACATGAAGTCGACACATAGAATAACAAGGTTATCAAGATCCCATGAGGTGTATAATATTGTAACATATGATGACATATTTTAACGAGCATAACAACATGATAATGACAATTAGTTAAGCATGATTAGGTCTTGTTTTATTCATATAACATATTAGTGATACAGAAGTTAACATGTGGTACATTTTAGGGTTGAATAACGAGGGAATCAAATAGGAGAACAACACTAGGATCAACACACAAACTCCCAACAAATCTGCTATGATCTACACCAGCTTAACACCTTCTTCTTGCTTGATTTTCTTGAGAGAAACAAAAGATAATTAGGGTTTGTGAGGATTTCGGTATGGGAGAGAACTAGGGGCCGTATATTATGTTTTTGAGAGGAGGGAAAAACGTGTGATAGATATGGAAACAAAGGGAACAACCGAGTATGCTTACTAAGGAAGGTAGGGGGCAAAATCTTTTATTTTGATAGTGATATTACTTGTTCTTATCTTTGTTTTAAAAAAACGTGTGAAAGGGATTCACGATTCTATCTCATCAAATAAAACGTGTAGCTTTAAAATATAAAGGGTGTCATGTGATTTAGTTAGGGTAGAACTAGGGATGTTTTTAATTAAGTTAACTTAGGACAAAATTCAAATTAGACGTAAAAATATGGAACCGGATTTTAGGGTTTTACAACCTCTACATCTTGCGGTAGCCGTTATTTTCTTACTATTGTGGATGATTTTTCTCGAGGTGTTTGGATTTTTTTGTTGAATGCAAAAGATGAGACACAAAATAGGCTTCGTAATTTAATTTCTATGGCTAGGCGTCAATTTAACAAGGATGTGAAAATTGTTAGGAGTGATATTGGTACGGAATTTACTTGCTTGAAATCATATTTTGCTGAACATGGTATGATTCATCAAACTTCATGTCCTGGTACACCCCAACAAAATGGTCGTGTTGAGAGAAAACATCGCCATATATTAAATGTGGCGAGAGCTTTGCGTTTTCAAGCAAACTTACCTATATATTTTTGGGGTGAATGTGTTTTGACGGCTGGATATTTGATTAATAGAACACCTTCTATGCTTTTGGAAGGAAAAACACCTTATGAACTCCTATTTGGTCAGCCCCCATCATATGATCGTATTCGAGTTTTTGGGTGCATTTGTTATGTATATAAACAAAACCGAGATAATGATAAATTTGCAAGTCGAAGTAAGCGTTGTATTTTTGTGGGTTATCCTTATGAAAAAAAGGTTGGATATTGTATGATGCTGAATGTGGGGACTTCTTTGTGTCAAGAGATGTTGTTTTTATGAATTTCATTTAAAACTATTTATGATACAAAGGCTCATTCTAGTGATCTGATGATAAGTGATTCATTATATGTCGATGATAATGAAGTATGTCAGATGGGTGTAGAAAGTCATTCTCCCCATAGTCCTTCAAATGATAGCGAAAATCTTGATGAAAATTCAGAAAGCCATGGGCATGTGAATGATACCATAAGCGAGGATGAAAGGGGGGGGATAATCCTAGTACAAGTCATACAAGTGAAGAGCAAATAGGTCAAGGAAAGAGACAGCGACAACCTTCCACTCGTTTGAAGGACTTCGTGACACACACCACTCGTTTAAGCCCCTCTGCAGCGCCACCTCTTCAGTCAACATCTTCAGGTACGCCCTATCCTATAGCACATTATGTGAATTGTGATAAGTTTTCTCTACATCATCGGTGTTTCTTAGCAGCAATTACAGCTAAAAGTGATCCCAACACTTTTGCTGAAGAAGCTATTAATGATGAGCATTGGAGTGTTGCTATGCAAAAGGAAATCGATGCCCTTGAAAATAATGGCACGTGGACTATAATAGATTTGCGACCTGGAAAGAAAGTTATCGGTTGAAAATGGGTTTATAAAACAAAATATAACTCTGATGGGACTATTGAACGACACAAGGCTCGATTGGTCATTCTTGGAAACAAGCAAGTCGAGGGGATAGATTATAACGAAACATTTGCACCCGTTGCAAAAATGGTGACAGTTCAAACTTTTCTAGATGTCGCAGTTGCTAAGAATTGGGAATTACATCAGATGGATGTTCACAATGCCTTTTTGCACGGTGGCTTAAACGAAGAAGTTTACATGAAGATTCCTCATTTTCTTCTCAAAAATAAGGTAAGGTTTGTCGTTTACGGAAGTCTCTATATGGTTTACGTAAAGATCCATGAAATTGGTTCGCCAAGTTGGCAACGGCTTTAAAAAGTTACGGCTTTGTCCAGTCGCTTTCTGATTATTTATTGTTTACTCTTTAGAGAGGTGACCCTCACTTAAATGTGTTTGTTTTTGTCGATGATCTCGTTATCTCAGGAAATAATAGCAATGAAGTGACAACATTTAAAGCATATTTGAGTCGGTGCTTTCATATGAAGGACCTGGGTGTTCTCAAATATTTTTTGGGTATCGAAGTTTCTAGAAATTCAGAAGGTATTTTTTTATGCCAACGTAAGTATGCATTAGATATTATTTCCGAGGCGGGTTTGTTGGGAGCTAAGCCTACTAATATTCCTTTGGAGCAACATCATCGCTTGGCAATAGCTGATGGTGAGGAAATACGAGACCCTGAGCGCTACAGGCGTCTTGTTGGACGTTTAATCTATTTAACCATCACACGACCTGAACTTTCTTATTGTGTTCATGTTCTTTCACAGTTTATGCAGCATCCCCTTGAGGAACATTGGCAAGCTACTATATGTGTAGTTCATTATATTAAAGATAATCTTGGACAAGGGATTTTGCTTCGTGTTGATAATGATCTTCAATTATATGGTTATTGTGATTCCGATTGGGCTAGTTGCCCCGTGACCCGACGTTCTCTTACTGGTTATTTTGTTTTATATGGAAACTCGCCCCATTTCCTAGAAGACAAAGAAGCAACATATTGTGTCACGGTCTTCTAGTGAGGCTGAATATAGGTCAATGGCTACTAAAACATGCGAGCTTAAATGGTTAAAATGACTATTGAATTCTCTTGGTGTAGCACATCCTGAACCTATGGGTCTCTTCTGTGATAATCAAGCGGCTTTACACATCGCCGCTAATCCTGTTTTTCATGAACGCACAAAGCATATCGAGGTTGATTGTCACTTTGTGCGTGATGAAATTTTGTCTGGTAATCTTGCTCCTTCCTATGTGCATACTTGATGCAGGTTTTACTGACCAGGTTTTAATATTTATATTGTCTCGTTATACCTATGGTCTACCCTAATGCACTAACGGGCAGTGTCCCGGTCGTGTGTAGTATAGTATTTGGTAAAACCGAGGTCGTCCCAAGAGCTATATGTGTTGGATTATTACTAAGTCTAGGTGTCACAAATTTTAATATGATTTCGATAAGAGATTAATTAATTAACTACTAATGCAGATAAAAGGCAAAGGTTCAATCAATATAGGAGAGTGGTGCTAACCTAGTTAATCATCCTAACTAGTAATGTCTACGTCTAATTACTTCCAATTACTTCATGTGGGGTCAAAGTCGAGAGGACAATATTTAGTCAATTCGCCCTAACCTATCAGCAAAGATGCCACCAGTGGAGAAGTCAGGTGTCCCTTCATAAGTCCAGTTGTTCCAGGTCCCCTAAGCCGAGTCATTAAGTACCGCTACATGCTAGACTTATAATAGTGAGTGCCCGGGTGTTAGCAACCTAAACACTCACCCCCTAATTCTTAAGTTCATCCACATGGTAGGTGATCAGTTGGTCAAATCGCACAAGTAGAAAGGGTCGTCAGCTGGTCATATCTTACCCTTCCCATCTCAATCTACTCACTTAGGGTCATTTGGTCATATCTCCTAAGCAACTAGCCTCTACCGCCATTCAAAACTACAGAAAAAAGGGTAGCTACCAATAAACTATGTATGCATACACTTAGAAATAATTATACGGAAGTAATGTAAACACAAACAAAACAATTAAGGAATCATAACTAGGCCAGCACCAAGAGGTGCTTAGCCGCTCATATTAACCATACAAATCAATTCAATATTTAATGTTACGAAATACATGAATCGAAAGTAAAGAAAAGATAAAATGCTAATGCTTATCGTAGGGGAGTGATTTATCCCTTGGAGACAGATCCGTATGCTCCTCTAGACCTGCCTTTGGCTTCTTCCCACGTTCTTTGGTTGTGGTGTGTGAAATGGGATGCTTTGAAATGCTGGAAATCGTGGGGTATTTATAGGCCAGATTTGGGTTATGGCATAACTAATATAATAGTTACGTCGTAATCTTCTATTCTTCGTAATTTGCACTAGATCTGCTGGTTACGGCGTAACCTTGTAAGTGGTTACGCCGTATCTTCAATATTTCTTGGTTACGCCATAGTTTAAACAAGGGTTACGGCGTAGTTATCAGCGGCGTGGAACCTCATTTGACCTAATATAGTTACTTCGTAGTTTTTAGTGAGAGTTACGCCGTAATCTTCTAATGAGTTAGCTTTCTGAGTCACGCTTTAGTTACGGCGTAATGTGAGAGATGAGTTACGCCGTAACTTCTTCAAAGTGAGCATACTCTGATAAATCTTTGATAATTCTCCAATTCCGCGTCTCTTTAGCTCCAATGCTCGTAATTTACCTGAAAGTGGAAAACAAGCGTAAATCTATATAAATGATATAAATTACAAGCATTATCGGGGAAAATTGACTCTTAATATTCAGGACTATTTGATGTTATCAAATATCCCCCTAGTTGAACTCTACTTGTCCTCAAGTAGACCTTATTAGAAAGATTCCTAAAAAGATATCTCCCATACCCTGGAAAATATAAGTTTACAAATCCCTTATGCTAGAATAAAACAAAGGCGAACACCTCACGAAATGGGAACGAAACACTCAAATCTCTCAACTATTCTAAGTGTCAATTTTGGGGTGATCACTCAATCGCACAGTCATAGCATGTATTCTATCATAAGCTTGGCGGTTACACAAATCTCCACCACTAGAGTTAAGGGCTAAACAATTTTCGAAGGCAATATGGGTAGACACGACAAAGGTTAAGGGGGTGACTCGTCATTACTAACATGTCACGCGTGAAGTGGACAAAATCAATGATACATGACCAAATCCATGGCCAAGACACCAAAGATTGCTCGCTGCATCACCTAGACATGCTTCATGACTAAAGGGTAGGATTAGACACGGGATATATAAATGGTGTAAAATAAAAATCAAGCAGGTAGTCTAAATCTATAACCAAGTCATCACCACTTACCGTTCGCCCAAAGTTCAAGTTTTGAAGTCAATAAACCGGATCATGAAATACTAGGTAGATGTGTCATTAGAGGACGTCATGATGGGCACACTACCTTTTCTCCAACTGTTGGCATAATTACCAACTCCAATATTCGAATGTGACCGAGGTGGCCTCCTCGATACTAAATCTATATAAAACTCATAATATAGTGCTTATAACAATGCACTTTACAATAACTAAATAACATAACATTTTTTTTCGAATCATTTTTTTTACATGACAATAACAACTAAACATAATATCCCCCCACTTGAGATGAACAACGGGAATTCGAGGGGTCTTCAATGATCTTCAAGAATATGTCGTCGATGAAAGTGTGATTTCTGAACCTTTCCACTTTGTTAGTGCAAATATTATGATATTTAATCTATACAGTCTCGTTTGTTTTGATTGATGACAAACATGTAACTTGTAATACATAACGTAAAATGTATAAGTTACTTGTAATTACATTTGTCTCAACATACATTCAACACCTCTAGATGTCTCAAGTCCTCGTATGTTACAACACAGGTTCGTACATGTTTGTTATGTGGCATTATGATCAAACCCATTAACAAATCATTTAGAATGTTTAAAATACGTTTAGAGTCACTAAGTATTTTAATAGGTTAACCCGTCTATTTCGAACCTCATTTTACATTTTGCATTCACAAGTATTTCAAAAGGTAACTAGACATTTTATTAACTAGTTACATAATACATTTTACAAGTTTACTTTGATAAACCTTTTAATCTAAAAATGGAAATACATGTTACATCATGTCATGCATCATCTTTGAAATCCTTGGAAGATCACTTGAATATTTTGGTTAGATTGACACTCAATATATCAAATGTGATCTTAGTAAGATTTGGTAATATCTTGGAAAGATTTGAAGAAAGATTTTTTAGATTTTATGTCAGGCACCCACGGCACCAAATTGTATAAAGGACGGAACCCTTTTAAGGGGTCCGTGGTCCGTGGACGCTCCTGACCACTTTTGGCTATAAATAGAAGCCCATTGTTTTCCCATTTATTCACCACTTCAAATCACATCTTCTCCACCTTCTTGCATACATTTAGATCATTCATTAACAATGTAGTAACATACATTAAACACCCTAATGATCATGATCATAATGCTTCTAACATTCATCTTTGTTGTAAGCATACTCTTTGATCAACAAAGGAAAGCTTTGAGATCTAGCCATCCCACTCACCATAAGCTGAAGATCTATCACAACAAGTTTAGGGAACTTGTGATCTTCATCATGAAGGCTTCCTATCAATGGAAGTTCATTTAGAAGTAGTTATTCATATCCATTAGACATTTGTGTCATGGATCATTAGTGTAGACATCATTGCATCATAACAACACTTTTACCAAACTAGATTAGATGGTTTATGTGTTTGTGCCATAAAACACAAGGTTTGTTATGTTGGGCCATAAAACATATTGGGAGTGGTTGTACCCTTGTAAAAGAACTCGACATCTAGCTTAGTGTCGGAAATATTGTATAGGCGACGTTAGGTTGGTTCTACCTCGAACTAGAACTCGGTATTTAGCTTTGTACCGGAAAAAGTGTAAGCGACGATTGTAAGGTTTTCTCCGCCGAGAAGGGAGCTTGTTGATTTAGTGAAGTAACTCTCGAGTTGGGTACTCGGGGAGTGGAGTAGGGCGGAAAGGAGATCCGTGACCGAACCACTATAAATCATCGTGTTCGGTTTGCACTTTCCTTTCTTTATCTCTTTACTTTTATAGTTGCACTATACTATTTGTCACACCCCCAAAATATCGCAGCGGAACGATAGTGTCATTGGGGTATAACGTCATAGCACAAAGTATGGATACAGAAAACGACCTCTATAATGAGACGTTTTGAAAAGTTTACCATTCGATAAATAAGTTAAAGTTTACACAACAAGAAATCACAAGGTTTGATAACACATAAAGAGTTTACAAAACATGTCGAATGGTAATTGTTAAAAGCACAAGACTCCAATGTATGCCATGTGACCCAAAAGCTCCATGAAATGCTATCACCTTAAGACCTGAGATAAACATACTAAAAAGTGTCAACACAAAGGTTGGTGAGTTCATAAGTTTGTAGTTAAATGATCGAAAATACTTTGAGTAATGTTCACACAGCAAAGGCATTGTAAATCCACTCAGTTCCAAGTTCCGCCCATACAAAACTTGCAACCTGTGTGTTCACAACCCATTGCCTAAAATAGAATGACAATCATGAATATGCGCAATATGGTAGTTAAAAGTATAAATGTCACCACAAGGGTCTTCCAACAACTCGTGTTGGGATGTTCCTCCAACGACTCACGTTGGGCTGTATCCAAATTAATGGCCTTCCAACATATAAATATTGGGATGTTCCTCCAACGACGCACGTTGGGCTGTATCCAAATTAATGGCCTTCCAACATATAAATATTGGGATGTTTGTTTAAGTCTAATCACTACACGCACCAAGTCTAGAGTATATGTAATGTTGTTTGGAAAAATAGTTTAAATGTTTTGATAAATAAGCATGTATCTCGCCCCAAATAGTTTATAGGAATTTAAACAACTAAAAGCGGGGTATGAACTCACCTGGTGTGATTGATATGCTAACAAAATGAAGTGCACGAAAGTGAGGCTCGGAAACTATCCGCGACCTAAAATGAATGTTATGACTTGAGTTATGATATGTTGTCGTGAATGCATGATTTGAAAACGTATCACCCAATATGCTACTTGAAAATTAGTTATATAGAAATATTGTTACTTGAATGTGTGACGGTTTTAGTAATTGAAAAATCGGTTTACATCTGACTTGACGTAATATATACATAGGAAAACTAACTCGTTTTTAACGTCCATTTCCCCCGAAACGTCCGTTTAGGCCCTCAAAACCTTGATTAAAAATCCTGACAGCATACTAATGCTGGGAATAGTGTTTTCAGCACGTTTTTGACTCAAAGTTCGGTTAACCATAACTCACTCGTTTTAAGTCCGTTTTTCAAGTTCTTTATATCCACTCGAAGGTAATCAAGAGTACTAATATATTTTTAAACTTCGGAGACTTCACAGAAATTTTAAGGCCACTGTTTGGTCAGTTAAAACTCGGAACTGCATGTACATTTTCCGGAAAATTGTAGTTTTTAAATCGTAACTTGAAAACCACGTATCTTTTTCGTTATAACTCCGTTTTAGTCCGTTCAAAAGGCCACGTTCATAACAAAAAATCTATTTTCTAAATCTTTAATAAAACTTATAAAAATGACTAACTTTTCGGAAAAATTATAAATTTCGACAGCGCTTCCGCGCTTATTTTAAACTTTACCATTTTTATCTACTTGTTTAACCACAACTTCACCACAAAAATCCCTTAATCTACTCATCACCAATCCTACTAGTAAAACAACTTCATTTGATCATAACCAAAATAAATATTCATTGTGAGGCTAAAAATATATATACAAACTTAAATAAACATATATAAAATTTATGTAATCATTTCCTCCAAAAACCACAACTAGACTTTGATGATCCATTTTTCAAACTTCTCATTTTTATAAGCTTTTAACTAGCACATGATTGTTATAAATATTTATATAGTACATATGGGTGATAATCTTGGATGATAATGAATAAAATCACAACAAATCAAATATGACCATGAGGACTTCATGAAAATGTATGAAAAAAATATATATATGAAAAGGAAAAAGATGAAGTTTCATGCTTACAATTTGCTTGATGAGGTTTATGATCAAGGATTAATCCTAAGCACCCTAGGTTTTTATTTCAAAACCTAAACAAAGAGTGTTACTAGATGGTGATGAGCTTGACAAGAAAACTTTGGATGATAACTTCCTTGATCTCCTTTGGCTGCCGAATTTGTGAAGGAGAAGAGAAGAGAAAACATTAACTTTTCACTTTGAAATTTATGGTTGTGTGTGTAGGTGTTTGGAGTGTAAAGTTGTATATGTAAGAAAATCTTGAAAAGTCTAGTGAATCTTGTAATTAATAATACATATATATATTTATTATTATTATTATTATGTAAATGTATAAGTGTAAGTTATGTAAAGTTACTTGAAAGTAAGTAGTAACTTGTTGTATTGTTAAGTAATATTAGTAAGTTGTATACACATTTGAATATTTAAGGTAGCGTTAGATTAAAAAAATAAATTTTCACGGGTCAAGATAAAATATATTGTAGTCATAAAAGTTTTAAAAAAACATTTCTTGCAAAATTTGAGTGAAATAATAATAATCGTGTAGTTTTTTTAAGAAAACCGTCGTAATAATATACATCTAACAATTTATATCCAAAATAAATTTAAAACACTGGGTAAACTCATAATATTATTTTTATAAACTTAATGTAAGTATAAAAATATATCGGGATAATTTTTGGAAGTATCGGGTCAAATGTTCAAAATAAATTTATTACGCGATAGCGTTTATTTAATAAGAAAATAACGTGTAATGTAAAATGCAAAACCACGCACGAACCGTTATGAAATGATGAATATGGAATATGAGAAATGACCGGAAATTGAGAATTGTGACACTATTGCTTGTGATGTGGTTTGATGTTAATGCTTGTGTGACAACATGGTTTACTATGCTTTACATTGGTCACAAACAATAATTGGAACATTCATATTATAACAAGCTTCATAAGCGATTTGATACTAAATATCTAAAGTTTTTAAACGGTAACGTATTCACCCCCCTCTACGTTTCCACAATTGGTATCAGAGCCACGTAGCTCGTATTTTCAAAACAAATGGTTTTTAAAATAGAGTACGATCCATGTATCAAATTACCATTGAAGCGAAAAATAATATGAAAAATTCTTTGCTTGTTATACTTAGAAATTTTGTTGTTAAATGTAACTTTGTATACAAGCTTGAAGGTTTTCTTAAAAAATAAAATAAAAGTTTGTTGAAAGAACTAGTAAATATTGTATTATGTGCTTATAGAAAATTTACGAAGAAATATGATTTTAAAGGAGTGTTTGGGATAACTATAAATCTAGTTGAAAAATCACCTCCGTAAATGTTTAAGATAAGTTAAATAAGTAGATATGTTGTTAAATATGTGCATTATATGTTTACTATGAAATCTAGTAAGTCGCACACGTTTTCTCTATGTCAAATATTAGTTTTGGTGAATCTGTCTCAGAGGACCACGGCACCAAATCTTATAAAGGGCGGATCCCTTTATTTGGTTCCGTGGAATCCGTCTGTACAGTATGCAGTTTTTTGGGCAACTTCAAAAAATCATAACTAATTAACCGTAAGTCCGTACGAGTCGAGCCACCTATCATTTTAAAGAGAATTGAGTCTACTTTCACTTAAAAATACCTTCATGGCCTGAGTCTAATTTTAAATAAGTAAAATAGACCAAATACTACAGTATGTCTAAAATATTAAGTTTCGCTTTAACATAAAAACTCAAATTTTTGAATCAAACAATTTAAGTTGGTATTCTTAGAACTTTGATACAACTTCTTTTGAAACTAATTAATTTGGTAATATGTTTAAAGGAAACAAATCAAGCTTGGTATACATCGTCATATTTAAACGCTAAATGACGAAAAGTGTTTTCTTGTCATACTATGCTAAATGACCACTTGTTTATGTTGTTTGCATATATGTGGCTTGCTTATTTTAAAATAGTTGTTTTCACTTGTTTGTTTGCCTAATATAAGTGTCAATCTTGCCATGTTATTTATTCGCTTGCTTGACGATTTCTTGTTTATGCACAATAGGACATTTGCTAGATTTTGTGCACTAAGTTGGAAAATTGTTTTACCATCACTTATAGACTTAGATCACTTCTTTTGCATAGGTTATACTAACATCTCGCATAACTTATGAAATGTCATAACTCACTTAGTAATAAGTACTAAGTAAATTAGTCAAGTACTTTGAAAAATAGAGTTTTTAAGAGAGTGTTAGGTACAAGGACAAAAACAATGTTGTATGATGTCATTTATGTGTTCTTGCTTCGTAGGATGATAAACTAACTTAAGACATTGATGTATGCTAACCGGTTCATGCAGGGGGATAGCACACGGGTGTTATCAAATTTTACCCATTTTCACTTATATGTGAAAATCGTTAGCCCTTGTTCAAAATTAATGCTCCATTATGTTTGTGTATGCGTTATTGACTGTTCCTAACTAGAAATAGTTAACGCCATATGCTTTGAGAAAAATTTCAGGTTTCGAAAAAGTCCCCGACACCTAAAAAATGGGTCTGTAAAGATCTATGGTCTCCACGGACCAGACGGCACCATTAATTTGGTTCCGTCTGTTATGGATTTTGGTACCGCCATACCTGTACAGGCGGACCAGGCGGCACCAATTTAAGGGTTCCGGCTGTGTAAAGAAATGGTGTCGTGAATCCTACAGGTAAGTTATTGAATTTTACTAAATCCCGCAATCTAATTTACCAAACTTCGTTTCTAGGATAGTTGTTAATGCATATCTTTCATACCTCACTCAACACATCCTCAATGGATTAACTTAGGATGTTTGACATGATTTTAGACACTTCCATCTCATTAGAAACTACCATCTTTGTATGGATTAACATCAAATCCATGAATCCTTAGTTCCATGAATCGACACATTCAAGATGATCATTTTCACACCTTCACTGTTACTTTTCCTCAAGCTTAGCATTTCTTAAAGAAAAATCAAAATGACTAAATCCTTAACCTCAAATAAGCCACTTAAGAAAACCACTAGGATTAGCATTCGATCTTGTTGCTTCATTAACTTGAGCTCTTCATCCTCAGACTCATTACCTCTCAACATCTCATCACCCATTCAAGATATGAACTTTCTAAACTTGAGTACTCCAACTCCACCACCAAAATCACCCACCATCATCCAAAACACCTTCACTACCAAAGTCTCCAAAGCTTGTACCTATCAAACTTTGTGCAACACCACCAACATCTCCTCACCCGTTTGCGGATGACTTAGATGACTTACCGAGACTAATAAACCTGGACTCATTATTTGCAAAGATATCATACATAAGTCTAACATATGACTATAGATATTGTTTTGTATCTACATGTATTACCTCACCTGGTTAACATGAAAATAATGTGTCATCCTTCAAGACGATAAGTATTTACATCGAGTCATAACTCACACATATGTTAAATACATATTATCAAGTCTTGTTATCCTTGAGTTCAATCTAAGCTTTATAATCTCAACAAATTAGGATTGACAACTTAAGTATTTCATCCGAAATATTCAAGTATATGCGACTTACGATTGTAGTCATTAAAAGTCATATCCGAAAAATCAACACCCAAGTATTTTAACAACACATGTTGAAACACTTATCCAAAACAAACAACCCACGGTGCCACTTATCCCTCTTTGACACCTACTATCCCTCTTCCATCTTTTGGCACCATTAACCGTATTGCTCATGAACTTCCAAGAGTATACTTTAAATCAAACGTGCCCTTTCAAGGTGAACCTATACCTCAGCCCCCAAGCTTCATAAACATAACCAAAACTTCAAGCACTTCACCCACTAGTTGTAGCAACCAATGAACCATAAGAATTAGTATCCGTATTTTTTACGTTCAACATCTATGGACAAATATTCAACCTAAGTACTCCCATAGCACAACAAACCCCTACATCACCACATCCTTATTTAGACACTAGAAGACCTACCACCTGGATCAACCAATCCACCATCCTTACCATCATTTGAATTCGTTGAGTGTATTGCTCAAAAAGCCCTTATGTCCAACACTTGTACTGAATCAAATGCACGTTTGAACAAACTCAAACATCCTTTCCAACATATAAGGACTTAAATAATTCATTATGGCTAGAACCTCAACTATCAAATAAGCATGGTGCTCTTGGTAATTGTTGTCAATTTCCACTAGGTATAAGTAGTACTACCTTCACAAATTATCAAAGTATTAGTAATACTTCGTCGTTAAACTTCTGCATAAATTTTGTTAAACCTCAAATCAACATTTTAACAACATATGTTAAAATGCAATCTCAAAGCCAACATCATACACCCCAAGCAACAATGACTTTTGAGGAGTATACATAAGAAACTCGAGTGAATTCCTCTTGTCATCATCTAGTGAATATAATCTTGAGACCAAGTTTATTTAGATGGGACTATCCGATTCAAACACTTTGGCTTCATATCTTCATTTAGGAAAACATGATGTTTTGAAGAACATTATGACTAAGATTCATGCGTTAAGATTTCATCTTGTTAAAAGGATATTGTATATCCTATGCATCATTTTTGCGACATAAATAGTTGTGTTACAAGAGATTTCATTACACCTTATTGGCTAAATGATCTTGAAACAAACATCTACAAGTTCTATGAACTAGCATATCCAATTCATCTTGTCATACTTGTTTTCATAAGCATGATAACTTTATCCCATAGGATAATCTCATTTGTTGAAAGATACTATTTGTATCTATTTCCTTTCAAGCGTACATCATAACCTAACCTTGCTCAAACCGAGTGCACATCTAAGGTTAAAATTACACATCTTTAGAGCATACATAAGATCTATTGAAGTTGGTAACCTCACTTAGATTATTGTTAAATAAAATACCAAAGAGCTTTCTTGAGAACGTTCTTAGTTTAACATATTCTCTAGTCTTAGATGATCAATTCACATTTAAATTACACACTTCAACTCAACATAAAAGATGTCATCCATTAGATCATACAATTAGCTGTGTAATTTGAACAACTTTAGATTCTAAACACAAAATTACATTGTTTATCAAACACACCATTGTTAAAATTCATGTGTATAACATGACGTCTTCATCACCTTAGTTATATTGCATATTAGTTAAGTCACATTAAGCCAAGTATTGGTAAACTATCATCTTTTATGCACTTTAATATGCAAAAGTAGGAGTTCCCATCTTTCTAACATGAGAATGACTACTGGAGAACCTATTGTACTAGAAACTCAATTTGACCTAACGGTTGAATTGCTTCTTGGAGAGAAGTTGGGTATGTGGAATCACCCGTAAAAATGGTCGTGTTTAGCCTTAATTGAGCACCGCTAGTAATAGTCTCATATTCATTCTCCAACTTGAAAAATCTGTATTCCTATACTTGCCTAAAGTAAGTGTTAAAACATTGATAGTTTGCCTCGCCTAAGGAATACTAATCAAACAAGTAGTATATATGACTTTTCTTTCAAAACCACTTGCATTGCACTTACATGTGTTGATTACATGCTCTTGTTTGATACGATAAGCTAATTTGACATTATCTTAGTGTTTGATAACTAGTCAAATGTGTAAACCTTAGTACGGTTTTATCTTTATAATGCTTGTATTCTTGTTTCATGCTACTAAACGTTTAAACCTAAAACTTTATTTGCATGATACTTACTTTTGAATTAGTTTTAGCATGATTAACATGTTACTTATGAAATCATAATATGTCATTTTGATACATGATAATTCTGATATGATAAGTTTGTGTTTGAAAGCTATTAGTTGGCATTCATTATATCTATGTGTAGTACGATCCAAATGATACATGCTCCAAATTGTTATGTCTTAAACATGGCTTGCATGAATCTTTCATCTTGTTTCTTTTGCTTCTTGTCACACTACTTGTTTGCTACATGTGCACATATAATATGTCAAAGTGCTTTTGGTATGACAAACTTTTAGAAGCCTTTTTATCTTACAAATTAATCACATAGATTGTTGTGTTAATTTACAAGCCAAGTATGCTTAAGCGTCTAAGTCTAACGACAAAACAATCTCAAAATGAAATGTCTTGAATAAAGTTGTATTCTTGCATAATAAGATTGTCTTGATGCTATCTTGTATGGTGATTTCTTGTCTACTAAAGTGCAATGTGTTTTTGCTTATATAATATGTTATCATTTGATTTCTATCATGTTAACATCTTTTGTAACTAACAAATTTGTTTTGTAGGTTGATAACAAATCATTTGTTATCTCAATTGGTTCTAACTTTTATATGATCATTTTGCATAATCCCCTTTATTGCTACGTAGATTAGTACTATGCTTTATGGGACCCCTACACTTACATATAGTTTAAAAGCATATAGAATTAAGTTTTAGAGGGTTGGCTTTGCATTTTTGTCTTTCAACTGACCTCTTTCCAAATCTCATTTTTGCTTCCGCTTTCAAAAAATAACCTCCATCATTATTTAGTTATAAAAATACTCTAATCCTCTTCACTTCCTATTAGGAAAACACATGCCTCATCATACGATCATCTCGTATTAATCAAGAAGAGGTACGTGACTTTAAGGATGAAGTTCACTAAGCTCATCTCTTTCGTTAACCCGAATAACCTCCTAAACACTTTGTTGTCATTCCTTATTTGATACATTACACATTATGTTGGATGTCCACCAATTAAGGGGGAGAGAAATCCATTCACATAATTGTCTTTTGTCAAATTTTATGTCTCTTAGACTCTACAATACCAACACATAGGTAAACACCACTTAGCTAAAGCCGGTTCATGAAACCACAACTAGTTCAACCTTTTTTGCACCAATACCTCATCAAGTGAAAAACGCATCATGTGTTTTTACAAAACGTCTTCATCTCCACATATAGGATTTTCCTTAGACTAGAACCTTACAACTTCACTATCTAGAACACCATCATAGGATCTTATCCTTTTCTCGCTTATCATGCATGTCCTTGTCAGTGCAAACGGTATATTAATCAAAACAGCCATCTCCAACACGTTGGTCCATCCAACTCTCACTCATATGATGTCATTCTCATCCTCATATAGGTACTCATTATTAGTTTCCATATTGTCTTCACTTCATTTCAAAGTGATAATCATCCATGTCGGTCAAAACCATGCTAATACTACCTTTCCCATTGTCACCTAGAATAGGTCATTTTTATAATTCGTGTCAATCAATGAACGAATTTATCTTCATGTTATCACTTTTATACTTTTTGGTATCTTCATTATAATATTCTTAGATAGAACGCATTATTGATTACTCTTGGGTTGAAGCATATGAGAACTTGCTCAAAACAATAGATTGTTAGCATCAATAAATCATTCAAATCATAACCCTTATGCATCATTGAAATGCAATGTCCATTCACATTTTTTTTTCTTCTTCTTAGCTTTGGTCACTTGACATGGCGAAAGGATTGCATGAGTCCATATTTTTATATTTGCTATACATACGAGTTTATAACTCCTTAATAGCTTTCTACCTAATCACCACCACCTTCCATCACCACTTTCACTAATCATCACCACTATGGATTAGCAAAAACTTTCTTTTGTAAATCTCGAGTCATCTACCATCACCACATGAATCCTACTAGTAAACCGACACCAACACTAGCACCACTAGTGGCACACCCGGTGAAAGACTTCATATCTTCTTTCTAGGAACTATTTTGTAGGCTTTTATCATATTATATTCTCACTTTCCTTATGATTGTAATTAGGAGACTACACTTCATGAGATCTTTGATTATATCATTTATCACATATATACATCTTATTTTTTGTCAAAAAGATGAAATGTATTGCACTAATGTTTTTCATTGTAGGTTCATCATCATATACACTAGATTGTATATAACTCACTCATCTAAGGATGAAGTTTGCATCAATTATTTTTCTTATTTTAGGTGCTTCTTGACACCCTCGATCAAGGAGGAATATCCTTTAAGCACTCATATAGCATCGTCTATACACTTGGTTGTATATGGCATATTTGTCTAAAGACAAAGCTTCTATTATACTAATATTTATTTTGAAGGTTCATCTTGACACCCTAGAGCAAGGGGAGCTTCCGTCAAGAATTTACTGAATGCATCTTATACACACTTTGTTGTATAACACTTACTCGTCCAATGACGAATATAGTTTTGCAATAATATTTGTTTTGTAGGTTTTTAATCATACCTTGACGCCTCAAACAAGGGGGAGCAACCACGCATTTAGCATCATTCTCACTTTTCAACAAGCATTTATGCTTCGATAAAAAGTGGAGAAAATAGGCTAACATTGCTATGCATTTTTCTTTTTCATATATTTCTCATAATTTTTGTTGCATAAAACTAACCTTGATGTAGG
Source organism: Chrysanthemum seticuspe (assembly GCA_019973895.1). Classification (NCBI taxonomy): domain Eukaryota; kingdom Viridiplantae; phylum Streptophyta; class Magnoliopsida; order Asterales; family Asteraceae; genus Chrysanthemum; species Chrysanthemum seticuspe. Next base: position 28,041,634 of record BPTQ01000007.1, on the reverse strand, counting down.
TTAAGCCTCTTTATTTGATCCATGGATCCGCTGCCAAACAAGGGACGGATTGAAGTGGACGATTTAACTTCACTAGGGATGATGCAAGCTCGCCTTTTTGGGGAGATATAAAGTTAAACTCCAAGGACACGCCCTTTTTGTTTTGACAAAAGGGGGAGAAGAGTGTAAACGGAGAAGGTAATGTAAAGGTAGAAAGGATACAAGTAACTTTTTACATTTTACTTTCTATTACGTTTACATATCTTTGTCATCATCAAAAAGGGGGAGATTGTTAGTGCAAATATTATGATATTTAATCTATACAGTCTCGTTTGTTTTGATTGATGACAAACATGTAACTTGTAATACATAACGTAAAATGTATAAGTTACTTGTAATTACATTTGTCTCAACATACATTCAACACCTCTAGATGTCTCAAGTCCTCGTATGTTACAACACAGGTTCGTACATGTTTGTTATGTGGCATTATGATCAAACCCATTAACAAATCATTTAGAATGTTTAAAATACGTTTAGAGTCACTAAGTATTTTAATAGGTTAACCATTCTATTTCGAACCTCATTTTACATTTTGCATTCACAAGTATTTCAAAAGGTAACTAGACATTTTATTAACTAGTTACATAATACATTTTACAAGTTTACTTTGATAAACCTTTTAATCTAAAAATGGAAATACATGTTACATCATGTCATGCATCATCTTTGAAATCCTTGGAAGATCACTTGAATATTTTGGTTAGATTGACACTCAATATATCAAATGTGATCTTAGTAAGATTTGGTAATATCTTGGAAAGATTTGAAGAAAGATTTTTTAGATTTTATGTCAGGCACCCACGGCACCAAATTGTATAAAGGACGGAACCCTTTTAAGGGGTCCGTGGTCCGTGGACGCTCCTGACCACTTTTGGCTATAAATAGAAGCCCATTGTTTTCCCATTTCTTCACCACTTCAAATCACATCTTATCCACCTTCTTGCATACATTTAGATCATTCATTAACAATGTAGTAACATACATTAAACACCCTAATGATCATGATCATAATGCTTTTAACATTCATCTTTGTTGTAAGCATACTCTTTGATCAACAAAGGAAAGCTTGGAGATCTAGCCATCCCACTCACCATAAGCTGAAGATCTATCACAACAAGTTTAGGGAACTTGTGATCTTCATCATGAAGGCTTTCTATCAATGGAAGTTCATTTAGAAGTAGTTATTCATATCCATTAGACATTTGTGTCATGGATCATTAGTGTAGACATCATTGCATCATAACAACACTTTTACCAAACTAGATTAGATGGTTTATGTGTTTGTGCCATAAAACACAAGGTTTGTTATGTTGGGCCATAAAACATATTGGGAGTGGTTGTACCCTTGTAAAAGAACTCGACATCTAGCTTAGTGTCGGAAATATTGTATAGGCGACGTTAGGTTGGTTCTACCTCGAACTAGAACTTGGTATTTAGCTTTGTACCGGAAAAAGTGTAAGCGACGATTGTAAGGTTTTCTCCGCCGAGAAGGGTGCTTGTTGATTTAGTGAAGTAACTCTCGAGTTGGGTACTCGGGGAGTGGAGTAGGGCGGAAAGGAGATCCGTGACCGAACCACTATAAATCATCGTGTTCGGTTTGCACTTTCCTTTCTTTATCTCTTTACTTTTATAGCTGCACTATACTATTGCTTGTGATGTGGTTTGATGTTAATGCTTGTGTGACAACATGGTTTACTATGCTTTACATTGGTCACAAACAATAATTGGAACCTTCATATTATAACAAGCTTCATAAGCGATTTGATACTAAAGATCTAAAGTTTTTAAACGGTAACGTATTCACCCCCCCCCCCCTCTACGTTTCCACACACTTGAACCTTGAACTTAGGCAAATGATGACTTCCCAATCACAAATAAAGACTACAGGGTAGGCTAAGGTGTATAGGTGTATTGAAAAAATATATTGGGTTAACATAATAAAAGGAATGGCTCAGATGGGTGTATCTAGGGGTATCTTGCACTAAAAGTGAGTGCAACAAAAGGGTTTCACATGGGGGTCGAGAAGTCGAGGTGACTAATCGATAGACACACAATGGTAGGCTATTTGGGTGATAATCCTATAATATTGCCTTCTTAAACTGAAAAGTCCAAATACATCGAGCTAACTCAACATACCTCGTCTAGGGTCTCGAAATGATGCACAGGCCAAGTTATAAAGTTTACAAGTTACCGGCACACTCATAATTTGGTGGATTTGGGGTAAAATATTGGAAACGGATAAGGCTAATCTCACCATAATATCAAGGGTTGTATGTGCTCGGCTAAGGTCTAATCTAGTTAGGTTAAGAAAAACATGTCAAAATTTTAAAATGGCATAATTTTTCAAAATAAACTAGAAAAAACGAGGGAAAAATAAAGTTCAAGAGATAATTCTACTCCCGTCCCCCCACTTGAATTTTACAAAGTCCCTTTTGTACTAAGCGTTAAATAAAGATGAAGAGAAAAGTAGAATTAGATATACAACTTCCCTGAAATTTGCTCCAAAAAGAAAGAAAGCCCACGAAAAAGAGACGTTCCTTCGTATAAGCATCCATGAACAAACTTCAATCCTTGAAATCACACTACCGACAAGCATAATTCTAAAAAGAAAAAATGAAAAATAAGAAACAAACCTAATTCACTTTCGTAGGAATCACGGTAGCATTTAGCATATGCAACAAGCCTTTTAAACCACTTGATGTCCCAAGTGGACGAGTGAAGTCTTGTGAGGGTTTACAGGGAACACACCCACAAAGTTCATTTAAAATACTAATACAAGGTTATTGTGTTTTAAAATGAAAGAAGTAAAGAAGCGGAAAGTAACGTCGTAACTCCAATAGGGAGTTACGCCGTAACTGGCAAAACCTGGCATACGCTGTAAGAGTGTAGCTACGGCGTAACCACTGAGATGGTATTACGCAGTAATCGGTAATGCATCTGAAATTCTGCTACGAAAGTGAGTTAGGTTTATTTTTCATTTTATTTTTTCTTTTTAGAATTATGCTTGTCGGTATTGTGATTTCAGGGATTGAAGTTTGCTCATGACGTTTTAACGAAGGCACGATCCTTTCTCGTGGGCCTTCTTCTTTTTGGAGCAAATTTCAGGGAAGTTCTCGCTTTAATTCTACCTTTCTCTTCACCTTTATTTTAATGCCTAGTACAAAAGGGACTTTGTACAATTCAAGTGGGGGACGGGAGTAGAATTATCTCTTGAACATTATTTCGCCCTCATTTTTTTAGTTTATTTTGAAAAATTATGCCATTTTTTATATTTTGACATGTTTTTCCGAACCTAACTAGATTAGACCTTAACCGAGCACATACAACCCTTGATATTACATGGTGAGATTAGCCTTATCCGTTTCCTATGTTTTACCCCAAATCCACCAAATTATGAGTGTGCCGGTAGCTTGTAAACTTTAGAACTTGGCCTTTGCATCATTTCGAGACCATAGACGAGGTATGTTGAGTTAGCTCGATGTATTTGGACTTTTCAGTTTTAGAAGGCATTATTATAGGATTATCACCCAAACAGCCTACCATTGTGAGTCTATCGATTAGTCACCTCGACTCTTCGACCCCCATGTGAAACCCTTTTGTTGCACTCCCCTTTAGTGCAAGATACCCCTAGATACACCCTTCTGAGCCATTCCTTTCATTTTATCACCCTAATATATTGTTTCGCTACACCCTTACACCTTAGCCTACCCTGTAGTCTTTATTTGTAATTGGGAAGTCATCATTTGCCTAAGTTCAAGATTCAAGTGGAAAGGTTTGGAAATCACGCTTTCATCGACAACAATAATGAAGATCATTGAAGACCCCCGAATTCCCATTGTTCATCTCAAGTGGGGGGATGTTATGTTATCAGTTATAAAAAAAAATAAAAAAATAAAAAAAAAATCGAAAAAAAAAAAAAAAATAGTTGATTCAGTTATGATTTTGTAAAGTGTGATGCTATAAGCACTATAGTATGAGCTTTATTGTTTAGTATCAAGGAGGCCACCTCGGTCACATTTGAATATTGGAGTTGGAGTAATACCAACTGAAGAAGAAAAGGCAGTGTGCCCATCACGACGTCCTCTAATGACACATCTACCTTGCATTTCATGATTCGGTCTCTTGACTTCTAAGCTTGAACTTTGGGCGGACGGTAAGTGGTGATGACTTAGTTATAGACATAGACGACCTGCCTGTTTTTTTTTTATTTTACACCAATTATATATCCCATGTCTTATCCTACCCTTTAGTCATGAAGCGTGTCTAGGTGATGCAGCGAGCAATCTTTTGTGTCTTGGCCATGGATTTGGTCATGTATCATTGATTTTGTCCACTTTTCCGTGACATGTTAGTAATGACGAGTCACCCCTTAACCTTTGTCGTGTCTACCCATATTGCCTTCGAAAATTGTTTAGCCCTTAACTCCAGTGGTGGAGATTTATGTAACCGCCAAGCTTATGATAGAATACATGCTATGACTGTGCGATTGAGTGATCATCTCGAAATTGACACTTAGAATAGTTGAGAGATTTGAGTGTTTGTTCCCCTTTCGCGAGGTGTTCGGCTTTGTTTTATTCTAGCATAAGGGATTTGTAAACTCATATTTTCCAGGTTTTGGAAGATATATTTTTAGGAATCTATCTAATAAGGTCTACTTGAGGGCAAGTAGAGTTCAAGTGGGGGGATATTTGATAACATCAAATAGTCCTGAATATTAAGTGTCAATTTCCCCTGTTAATGCTCGTTATTTATATCATTTATATGGATTTACGCTTGTTTTCCATTGTTTTACACTTTCAGGTAAATTGCGAGCATTGGAGATAAAGAGATACGGAAATGGAAACTTTACTAAGGATTTATCACAGTATACTTATTTTGAAGAGGTTACGGCGTAACTCGTCTCTCACATTACGCCGTAACTATTGCGTGACCCTGAAGTCCAACTCATCAAGAGGTTACGGCGTAACTCCTTCCAAAGATTACGACGTAACTCCATTAGGTCAAAAGAGGTTCCAAGCCGCTGATACTTACGTCGTAACTACTGCATCACTTACGACGTAACCAGGTTTATTGAAGACTACGGCGTAACCACTTATAAGGTTACGCCGTAACTAGCAGATCTAGTGCATTTACGGAGAAATAGAAGGTTACGGCGTAACTCATCTTTTGGTTACGCCGTAACCCAGACCTGGCCTATAAATGCCCCACGAATTCCAGCATTTCTAATCATCCAATTCCACACACAATACTCTGAGAACGTGGGAAAAAACATCAAGGAAGGTCTAGGGAAGCATACGTAGCTGTTTCCAAGGGAGAAGTCACAACATTTCGATAAGCTTTAGCGTTTATTATTTCTTTTACTTTCAATTCATGTATTTCGTACCTTTGAATATTGAATTGATGTGCATGATTAATATGAGCAGCTAAGCACCCTTTGGTGCTAGCCTAGTTATGATTCCTTAATTGTTTTGTTTGCGTTTACCTTTACTTCCGTACAATTATTTCTAAGTGTATGCATGCATAGTTCTTTGGTAGTCACCCCTGGTTCGGTAGTTTTGAATGGCGGTAGAGGCCAATTGCCTAGGAGATATGACCAACTGACCCTAGGTGAGCGGACTGAGACGGGAAGGGTAAGATATGACCAACTGACGACCCTTTCTACTTGTGCGATTTGACCAACTGATCACCTATCGTTTGGATGAACTTAAGAATCAGGGGGTGTAGTGTCTAAGTTCCTAACGGTCAAGCACTCACTATTTAGAATCTAGCATGTAGCGGTACTTAATGACTCGGCTTAGGGGACCAGGAATAACAGAACTTATGACGGTGCGCCTGATTTCTCATGTGGTGGCATCTTTGCTGATAGGTTAGGGCGAATTTGCCAAATGTTGTCCTCTCGAATTTGACCCCACCTGAAGTAATTGGAAGTAGGTAGATGTAGACATAACTAGTTAGGAGGATTAACTAGGTTAGCACCATTATTCCTCTATTGATTACCTTTCTACCATTTAATTGCTTTTATATTCTGCATTAGTAGTTTAATTAATTAAAACCCTATCAAACCATTTATATTCTGTGACAATTAGACTTAGTAATTATCCGACACACATAGCTCTTGGGACGACCTCGGCTTTACCATTTACTACACTACACACGACCAGGTACACTGCCCGTTAGTGCATTAGGGTAGACCATAGGTATAGCGAGACACTATAAATATTAAGACCTGGTCCGTAAAACTTGCATCAAGTTTTTGGCGCCGCTGCCGGGGAGCTATATTAGGATTAATATTAAGTCTTTCATTTCATATTTAAACTTTTCTCACGATCATATTTCAAGTTTTTAGGTACCATGGAAGTGGTTAACATCGATGACCTCACTCTTGAGGAATACTTGGCGTTAACTAGAGCTGATCAAGGGCCGGGTCTCGTAAGACCGGCAATCGGAGCGGATGTTCGTTTCGAGATTAAAGACCAATTTATGAAGGAGCTTCGCGCTAACCCTTTTTCAGGAAACAGGGACGAAGACGCATATGAGCACGTTGAAAATGTCCTATACATCACTAGCCTTTTCAACATTCCAGACGTGTCTCATGACGCTGTTATGCTCAGGGTCTTCCCTATGACTCTAATTGGAGCAGCCAGAAGATGGATCGAAAGATTACCCGCCGGGGCAGTTAATACTTGGGCGCTACTTAAGAAACACTTTATCCAAAGATATTGCCCACCATCAAAGATTTCTAATCAACTCTTGGAGATCCACAATTTCAAACAAGAAGACGACGAAACTCTGTATCAAGCTTGGGACAGATACAACGATCTTCTTTATAAGTGTCCTACCAATGATCTTAATAACCAACAGAAGGTCAATATTTTCTACAAAGGAATAAATGTAACTACGAGACAGATGCTGGATTATCAACGACCTATCCCGAATATGACTCCTACTACGACAATTGAAGCCATTCAAAAAATGGCGGACCATTCTCAAAAATGGCACGACGGTGGAAGTAAAAGAAACCAAGGTGGAAGTTTTGACAGGATTGCAGCAATCGCTAGAAAAATTGAAAGCCTCAGTCGAGATATGCTGAAATTCAGGGAAACCGTTCATGCCATTCAAGTGGGGTGTGAAAGCTGTGGAGGAGGACATCTTACGAAAAATTGTCCTCATATGGACGAAGAGGATATCGAAGAAGCTAAGTATGGAGAAAATCGACCATTTTACAGTGACAATTGAAATGGGTATCGTGGTAATTACAACCGTGGGCCTTATGGAGAAAGAAAGCCCAGTCTTGAAGAAACAATAAATAAATTTCTGGAAAATTCAGCCCAAAAATAAAATGAGCAAGATGAATGGTTGAAGGAATTTCAGGAAAACACTGATAGAAACATTTCCAAACACGACTCAACTCTTAAAAACCTTGAATCCATGGTGATAAAGCTCAGCGAAAAAGTAAGAAGGAATAATGATAAACCGGAAGGATCTAGACCAGCTATGGAATGTAAGGTAATTTTCTCGGATGATAACTCGAAGGTTCAGGCCAGTGATACGAGTTTATGGGACGATTTCGTCAACAAATATGAGTTACGCCGTAACATACCTAATGAGTTACGGCGTAACCTCGTGTTTGACGGCGACAACGGAGTTGTGATGAATACTGAGGAATACGACTCTAATGAATTACGCCGTAACCAAGAATCTCAGTTATGGCGTAACTGGGATACATGGGCAGAAAAATTCCTCGACTTGGAAGGATCAGAAAAACTTGAGGAACTCTACCTTGATGATGAAGAAGAGCCACTTATCACTCACTTGTGTACTCATATCGCCATTACTGATGAAGAAACCACAAGGGCATGGCTTACATGCAGCCCTTTCCACGAGTATTGCAATGGAGGAGACAATGAAAGAATGGAAGAATGGACATGCCCTCATGAGCTTGAAAGACACGGGATAAAATTCGGTAATTTGGCCTTTAATGATTGGTACGCAATTCAATTTGGGAATGCCAAGATCAATCCAAATCTTCTTACGAAGCTAAAAGTTGATTACGCGAAGCACATTCGAAAGGACGAGACTAATAATGATATACTCTGCACGGAAGAGCATTTAAATGAAACTGACAACTTAGAACTACGCAGTCACTGGTGCGAAAAAGTAAAATCCCCTGGGGAAATTTTCTGGGCATCATGCAACCCGTATGACGATATGTGTGATGGTGGAAGCAACTCTGGAAGATTAGGAAAAGATGAATTCTTTTGGTCCTCAACCAATGACAAGCAGAGAACGAGTTTACCTTGGATGGACAACCTAGGGTTTGATAGTTGGGTAAAAATTAAGTATGGGCATGTGGAAGCATTAACAAAAGATAAGATTTGGAAGGAATACATGGATCAAGAAAATTCTAACGACAAAAGTACCGAAAATACGAGTAAAATAACAATTGACGTGGACATAGAGCGGGTGAGTAATGATAAAGAAGAATGCAAGCACGTTCTAGTGGAGAATTTTCTCGATGAAGAATGGTTCAAGGGTACTGATTCTGATGACGATGATATCGAAGGGATGCTAGATTACCTTGAGTTGCAAGGAAAGGAAGAGTTCAATGATCCCGATGACGAAGCTTACGAGCAAAGAAGGTGCAAGCTCCTGGGGATACCCTACAAAAGACCACCCCCTATTATAGTAGAAAAATACGAATTCACTCGCTACCACCTAGGTCCGGAGGAGAAATTCTGTAAAGTCTAAAAGATCGAAACCATTGAATATCTCCGAACTGCCTCTAATGTTGCATGGATGAGGCACAATTTGATAAAGGATATTGAAGAAGTGGGGCAAGCTCAAAGACCCCCATAGGAGCCCCGCGGCTCTGAGTCTAACTTAAAGACTCGTTAATAAAGAAAAGTGCTCTTTCGGGAGACAACCCGAATTATCCCTTTCTTTTGTTTTTATTTCCTTTCTGTTGGGTTTTGTGTTTTCTAACCATTTTTGCAGGAGACAATGAAGTAATTACTGCTGCAGTTGCTGATCTTAACAGAGTTACGGCGTAACTCATCTTGGTGATTACGCCGTAACCAACATTTTAGCAGCAGAATTCTTGACGCATTACCAATTACGGAGAAATACCATCTTAGTGGTTACGCCGTAACTATTCGCTTCTCAGCTCATACCAGGTTTTGCCAGTAATGGCATAACTCTCTCATTGGAGTTACGATGTAACTCTCCTCTGCTTTAATTCTTTCATTTTAAAACACAGTAACCTTGTATTGGTTTTTAAATGAACTTTGTGGGTGTGTTCCTTGTAAACCCTCACGAGACTTCACTCATCCACTTGGGACACCAAGTGGTTTAAAAGGCTTGTTGCATTCGCTAAATGCAACCGTGATTCCTACGAAAGTGAGTTAGATTTATTTTTCATTTTATTTTTTCTTTTTGGAATTATGCTTGTCGGTATTGTGATTTCAGGGATTGAAGTTTGCTCATGACGCTTTAACGAAGGCACGATCCTTTCTCGTGGGCCTTCTTCTTTTTGGAGCAAATTTCAGAGAAGTTCTCGCTCTAATTCTACCTTTCTCTTCACCTTTATTTTAATGCCTAGTACAAAATGGACTTTGTACAATTCAAGTGGGGGGACGGGAGTAGAATTATCTCTTGAACATTATTTTGCCCTCATTTTTCTAGTTTATTTTGAAAAATTATGCCATTTTTTATATTTTGACATGTTTTTCCGAATCTAACTAGATTAGACCTTAACCGAGCATATACAACCCTTGATATTACATGGTGAGATTAGCCTTATCCGTTTCCTATATTTTACCCCAAATTCACCAAATTATGAGTGTACCGGTAGCTTGTAAACTTTAGAACTTGGCCTTTGCATCATTTCGAGACCATAGACGAGGTATGTTGAGTTAGCTTGATGTATTTGGACTTTTCAGTTTTAGAAGGCAGTATTATAGGATTATCACCCAAACAGCCTACCATTGTGAGTCTATCGATTAGTCACCTCGACTTTTCGACCCCCATGTGAAACCCTTTTGTTGCACTCCCCTTTAGTGCAAGATACCCCTAGATACACCCTTCTGAGCCATTCCTTTCATTTTGTCACCCTAATATATTGTTTCACTACACCCTTACACCTTAGCCTACCCTGTAGTCTTTATTTGTAATTGGGAAGTCATCATTTGCCTAAGTTCAAGGTTCAAGTGGAAAGGTTTGGAAATCACGCTTTCATCGACAACAATTATGAAGATCATTGAAGACCCCCCGAATTCCCATTGTTCATCTCAAGTAGGGGGATGTTATGTTATCAGTTATAAAATTAAAAAAAAAATCGAAAAAAAATATATATATAGTTGATTCAGTTGTGATTTTGTAAAGTGCGATGTTATAAGCACAATAGTATGAACTTTATCGTTTAGTATCGAGGAGGCCACCTCGGTCACATTTGAAGATTGGATTTGGAGTAATACCAATTGAAGAAGAAAAGGTAGTGTGCCCATCACGACGTCCTCTAATGACACATCTACCTTGCATTTCATGATCCGGTCTCTTGACTTCTGATGACGTACCCTCCGATCAGGTTGAAGGACCCCCCCTTCAGCCTCAGTCAAATTTGCATTACGAAGACCCAAGTCTTTTTTCATAAGTCATTGGTGGCGTAAAACCATTCATCATTGACATGGTTACCAGTTGGGAATCCGCCAGCCGAAGGCCTATGCCCTTCGGTGTCTTCTCTTGAAGATGCCAAGACAAAGAAGAACCTTGACTTGGTCTTCCCCCACGTTCCCACTATTTCCTTAGCTTCCTTCCAAGTCCAAGATAGTGGGGATGAAGCCCTAGCGGTTGCCACAAATCAGGGGACGCCCCCATGATCTCCTAAACGTGTGCTAGCACTCTCCAAGCTATTTTCATCACCTATAAATAGGTTGGACGAGTCATTTCAATGGTATGTTCATTCAACACAGTATTTCACATACTTCATATTATTTATAACACATATCACATACTTCTCTCACGCCGGAGGTGGTTCGCAGGGCCCAACCCCTGCGCAATCACTTAACGAAGTGTCTACTATTTCTTATTGCAGATTGGCTACAAGTTTGGTGCAAGCATATCACCCCTCATACCCTTTGATCACTATTGAAGGCTTGGTCGTACGAATTATTGTACAATCAGTGGCGCCATCCGTGGGACACGCTACTATTGGTCTCGTTATTCCAAACTTACACCCAGTCAATCACTCTTACTAGTTTTACGGCATGAATCAAGGAAGAGAAGATACACCCCCTCCTGGTTTCTCGACCTTGACACCAATCCCAGTCAATAATCCTAACAACCTTCCCAATATAACCGCATCCACCTTTACCACACGATCTCACCCTGAAATAACTCCCAACAACCACGCATCAACCTCGGCTAACCCTGAACCGGTAATCAGCCCAGCGTTTATCGAAGCTGATATCGAAGCTCTAGAATCTTTGTTAAGGGCTCGAAGGAGGCAAGCTCGGAGTGTGGAGATGCGTAGGGAGTTATAATACTCAAGTGATGAGTACGACGAAGAATTGGAAATGGAGGCTAGGCCCTTGGCTCCTGGGGCTACACGCTCAGTGCTAAGGATTGGGTCTCCGAGCAGTCGAAGGCCTAGTGGAAGGTCGGTTGGTTTCGAAGATGTTTCGGAGAGGGCTCCGACTAGAAGGGAAGGCTCCAATAGAAGGAGTCACCGAAGGGATACTACGGAGGTTAATTTGCCTCCACTTTTGGCAGCTCACTTGGGAAGAACTGAAGCAGGGGTTCCGTTACAGCCTTCTCACGCATCCGGCGTAGAAGGCAATCCATCTCAAACAAATGGGGGAGGAAATCTTCCTCCTCATGGTATGTACCCTCCTTTCCAAGCTCAATCTTACCCTCAAGGGGTCTACCCCCCGCCTAACGGGCAGGTTAACAACCCTAGTTTTACTCAACCATACGGTAGCATGCCCTATGGGCAACCTATGATATATCCTTCGTACCCTGTCGGAAGTCACCCTCCTTATATACCTACTGCTTATCCTCAATATGTTAACCAAAACCCTGTTGGAATACCTCTGAACCATAACCCATACAATGCTGCCCCTACCTACATGCCACCTTATAAATGCCTTTATTCGGAGCCTATGGGCTCCACAACACCCTTCGTAAGATGGATAGAAGACTACCCTTTGCCTGATGGGTTGAAAATGCCCGCACATATTGGTACTTACGATGGGAAAGGGGATCCGGATAAATTTTTACACCTGTTCGAAGGGGCTATCAGAATGCAAAAGTGGGTTATGCCTATTGCTTGCCATATGTTTACATACACCCTACGAGACTCTGCTCGTATATGGTGGAACGGGCAAAAACCAGGCAGCATTGTGAATCTGGATGATCTCAAGGCCAAGTTCAGATCACATTTTAGCCAACAGGAAAAGTTTACAAGAACGCACCTAACAGTGCACAACATCAAGCAGAGGGGAAAACGAAAGCACCAGGGCTTTCATTACCAGATACACTGATGACACCTTACAGATAATGGGCTTGCACGAAGACCAACGCATCTCAGGTTTCGTGCATGGCCTTCGCAACAGAAGTTTGGTTGAATTCCTCTCCACTGATCTTCCTGCAACCTATAAGGGTTTGGTGGAGAAGGCTTACACCTGGATCGAAGCAAAAGAAGTGTCTACCAACGGGGCTCCGGTCGAAAATAAAGAAAGTCACAGCAAAGCCCCGAAGCATCCTTCGTGGGAAGGGTCAAAGAACAGACACAAAAACAGGGACAGATTTACACCGTACCACAAAAACATCAATCATGGGCTCTTGGTTAATCTGTCCAAGTCTCCAAGGGAGATACTTGCTACGGAAAAGGCTGCGAAGAATTTTGATCCTCCTCCTCGCTTGGCAAACAGGGGAAGGCCCAGAGATACTTCCAAATTCTGCTACTTCCATAACGATTACGGACATGACACCAACAATTGCAGAGAGCTCAAGAAACAGATAGAAGATGCCGTGAATTCTGGCCAATTGGGACATTTGGTGAAGGGTATAAAGAAAGGTAAAGAAAAGATCTCCGACACACAGTTGGGGAAGGATACCACACCTGTCGAAGCACCCATCCTCATGGTGTACAAGGATGACTCTGGTTTAAAGAGGAAGGAAGCGGAGGAAGCATTATGTGGAATAGGAGATGTCATCTTTCCTTCAATCACAGGGAAAGTTCTTTCAAATGACCCCGTGGTCATCAAGGTCTTGATCTCCAACAGAGAAGTAAACAGGGCCTACCTCGACTGCGGTAGCTCCTGTGAAGTAATCTACGAACGCTGTTTTCTAAAGCTCAAGCCTTCGATAAGGTTGAAGAGAGTAGATTCGAATGTACCCTTAGTAGGGTTCTCAGGGGAACACTCATGGCCCTTGGGAGAAGTCCCTCTAGAGGTTACGGTTGGAGAAGGAAGGCTAAAAAGAACAGAAACTCTGGTTTTCACGATCGTAAGGTCTGAATCTCCCTAAAACATGTTGATAGGGAGAACGGCAATGCAGAAGATGGGCATCGTTGTCTCCACCATACATGCCGCGATCAAGTTCCAAACACCCTTCGGCATTGGAACGGTTTTCTCCAGCTATAGCGTGAAGAAGCCTACGGAAGTAGGCAAAAGGATTAAACAGGTGTCAGAAGAGCCTCCGAAGGATGTTCTCAGTTGTACTGACACTGAAGAACGCATTGTAGTGAATGATCTCTATCCTGATCAGACGCTGGTAATCGGAAAGCAGCTCCCAACCCCCTTTAAAGCAGAATTGGAAAAGGTACTGCGTGCTAATGCAGATGTCTTCGCATGGACCTACTCTGACATGACGGGGGTCCCCAGAACCCTCACCATAGACGGAAAGCCCTTCGGCACTGAACAAAAGCTCAATGAGTTCAAGCATATTGAACCTATCAAACAAAAGCATCGAAGCCTGGCTCCCGAAAGAAGTGCTGCCGCATGCAAAGAAGTAGATGAGCTTGTAGCAGCAGGCATACTCAGAGAGGTGAAGTATCAAACTTGGGTGGCCAATCCGGTGATGGTCAAGAAGCATGATGGAGGATGGCTAATGTGCGTAGACTTCAAAGATATTAACAAAGCCTGCCCGAAGGACTGCTACCCTCTGCCAGAAATTGATTGGAAGGTGGAATCCTTGTCAGGGTTTCGGCTGAAGTGTTTCCTAGACGCTTATAAGGGTTACCATCGGATACAAATGGTGGAAGAGGACGAAGAGAAGATAGCCTTTTTTACAGGAAAAGGCGTTTATTGTTACAAAAAGATGCCTTTTGGTTTGAAAAATGCAGGTGCCACCTACCAACGTTTAGTGGACAAAGCCTTCCACAAGCAGATAGGCAGGAATCTGGAGGCGTACGTAGACGATATGGTCATCAAGAGTAGATCGGACGAAGACATGCTCTCCGACATCAAGGAAACCTTCGACCAGCTTCGCGCCATCAACATGAAGTTAAATCCCAAGAAATGTTCTTTCGGTGTGGAAGAAGGACAATTTTGGGGCATCTGATCACCAAGCAAGGTATTAAGGCCAATCCTTCGAAGGTTAAGGCCATCACGGATTTGCAGCCTCCTAAGTCCCTAAAGGAAGTGCAAAGTCTGAACGGAAAGCTAGCAGCCCTCAGCAGGTTCTTATCGAAGGGTGCAGACAGATCTTTGCCGTTCTTCAAAACACTCAAAGGATGCATGGACAAAAAGACGTTCTGGTGGAGTATAGATGCAGAAGAAGCCTTCCAAAAGCTAAAGGATTTCATGGCTATTCTACCTACACTTACTGCCCTAATAAAAGGCGAATTGTTGTTTATGTATATCGCAGCCTCCTTCGAAAGCATTAGCGATGTGTTATTGGCAGAAAGGGAGAAGAAGCAAATCCCTATCTACTTCGTTAGCAGGGTTCTACAAGGAGCTGAGCTAAATTATCCAGCATTGGAGAAGCTAATTTTGGCCTTGGTCCATGCTGCGAGACGCCTTCGAAGGTACTTCCAAGCTCACCACATAACCGTACTTACTGACAAGCCAATTAAGCATATACTTTCGAAGCCGGAGAAATCTGGAAGGATAGCTAAATAGGCTATCGAGCTAGGAGAGCACGAAATTGAATACAAGGGTAGAAACTCGGTCAAAGGGCAAATATTGGCAGACTTCTTAGCAGAAACACCCTCCGAACCAAAACATGACACAAAGTTTGCTTAAATGAAACTTGATAAAGCGGTCGAAGGGTGGAAGCTTTATACTGACGGAGCCTCCAGCTCTGACGGTTCTGGCGCATGTCTCATGCTTGTTGATCCCAAAGGGAAGGAATACACGTTCACTCCGTTTCGAATTTGACGCTACAAACAATGAAGCGGAGTACGAAGCTTTGCTAGTCGGCCTCCGATTGGCCAAAGACATGGAGGTAGAAGACTTGGCTATTTTCGTTGACTCACAACTGGTAGCCAACCAGATAAAAGGCTCCTACGAGGCAAGCCAACCTGTGATCAAGCAATACCTGGATAAGGCCAAGGAAATGCTCGAAGGGTTCGCATCCTACAACAGAGAGCATGTTCGGAGAAACCAAAACAAGAAGGCAGACGCCCTTAGCAAACTGGCATCAATGGCATTTGCTCATTTAACTAAAGAAGTTCTAGTCGAAGTGTTAGCAGATAGGTCCATCGTCCGAAAGGAGGTGTCTGACGTAATACAGGAGGAAGACTCGAATTGGATGACTCCGATTAGAGAATATCTAATAAGTGGTATACTTTCGGAAGATCAGAAGTTAGCTCGAAAGGTTCGCATCAAAGCACCACAATACATAATCATGGGAAATTACCTATACAGAAGATCCTTTCTGTCCCCATGGCTTCGTTGTGTAGGACCTAGGCAAGCCGCCAACATCATTCAAGAAGTGCATGAAGGATCCTGCGGGCTTCACGCAGGACCTCGATCCGTTGTTTCCAAAATCATGAGGGTCGGGTATTACTGGCCTTCGATGCACAGGGACGCTGTTGATATCATTCAGAAGTGTGAGGCTTGTCAAGTTCACTCAAGGGTCCCAAGGCTACCAAAACAAGATATGACTTCCGTGACATCCGCATGGCCCTTCAGCCAATGGGGGATAGACATCGTAGGTCCCCTGCCAATTGCTCCTGGAGGAGTAAAATTCTTGGTTGTAGCCATCGACTACTTTACTAAATGGGTGGAAGCGAAGCCTTTGGCATCCATCACAGGCAGGCACATGGAAAAGTTTGTATGGGAGCATATTATCTGTCGGTTCGGAGTACCTCACATCATCATTTCAGATAATGGGAAGCAGTTCGCCGAAGGGGTATTCCCAGTGTTTTGCAGAGGCCTGAATATCAAACAATCTTTCACTTCCGTTTACCATCCTCAAGGTAACGGACAAGTAGAAGTTACTAACATAGACATCATACAAGGAATAGAACGAAGGCTGGGATACAGTCACCACGGTTGGGTAGATGAACTACCTCAAGTACTTTGGGCTCATAGAACGCATACAAAGTCAAGTCACGGAGAGACACCTTTTAGCTTGACATATGGCACGAAAGTTGTCATCCCTTCGGAAGTGAGCGTCAAAACAGAAAGGGTCATGAACTTCGAAGCAGCAGATAACGAAGAAAGACTCCGTAGTAACCTGGACCTACTTGAAGAACGAAGGGAAATAGCCTCAATCAGAGAAGTTATCCATAAGCAAAAGATAGAAAGGTACTACAACAGTAGGGTTCGGCCTTCGACCTTCAAACCAGGGGAATACGTCCTCCGACTCAACAGCGCAAGCAAGGCTGAGTACCAAGGTAAACTAGGACCTACATGGGAAGGGCCCTACGTTATTAAGGAAGCATATGGCAACGGAGCCTACAAGCTGGAAACTTTGGATGGAGACGCTATTGATAGAACCTGGAATGGCACTACCCTTCGTAAGTTCTATGTATGAAACTTACAATGTCCAAGGACATTCTTTATTTTTGCTTTCAACCAATGTATTTGCATTCTTCTCACTTGGGGAAAAAAGCATTAATGGTAGGTGTCTAGTATTCATTTCTTAAAATGATGTACTCCTCCTTACCCACTTAATGATATAACACATTTCCCTCAAATCTCTTGTTTCGTTCAATACAACAAAGATTTGCCCACCAAGTCACTTTATAAGTTTCAATGTCGAAGGGATGCACAAAGACTAAACAACATGTCTTGCTCATATGCATAACATCCATCTCAACTTCACATTAACTTTCCTATATGGCCTTAAGGTATTTTAAGCCTTTCGTTGCCCAAAGGATCAAGATGGAGTGGGTCGCGACCCTCTGTCAGCAGTCAAATTATACGATTGCTAATATTCTTGGTGAAGTAACTATACACAATGAGGCTATGCATCTACCATACGCCTTAGGTTGTAAAAAATATTTTTTACGCAAGTAAAAATAAAAAGAGAAGAATCACACATGGCAAAATTCAAGCCCTAGTGGCTTTAATGTAGATTATTGACTAGTTTAACTAGTCTAAACAGGCCATAGCCTTAAACGATCCAACCAAACAAAATATTGTCTTAGGCCGTAGCCTACATCACACATACCACATGTTAATTGTTTCATCAGGCACGAAGCCTGGAAAGGAACACAGACAAATTGTTTTAAACAGGGTACATACCACCCTGGGGATCAAATTACAACCACATGGTTGCCTCCATTAAACTTTGGAATGAGTGGGATCAGCTGAACATGGGGAGGGAACTTTGGGTGACAGAGTCCTCTTGGAAGGAGACGGAGGCTGGACTGTCCTTGGCTTCTTGGCCAGCAGGTCCTCAATTGAGGCCGCTGGGTCCTTCGTCACATCTGCAAGGAAAGGGAACTCTAGAGCAGTTAACTGATTACCTGCCTCATCATACTCTTTCTCATGAGTTGCCCTGTAGTAAGGAACTTTCTCCAACTTCACAGGTTCCCTAATCTTAGCTATCTCCTCCAAAGTGGTACACTTACTATGGAAAATGGCCGCATTCACCACACTCCTAATTGCAATCCCCACATCATCGCTATGGTAAAGTTCCATAGCAATGTAGGGGATCACCTTGGTTACCAAGTCCACCCTGTCCTTCTTCAACATCTTCAGACGAAGGTTTAACCCATCTACCTTTTCTCTAAGCTTGATCTCTTGGTCCAGCAACTTCGTTCACTCTTGTTCAAGGCCTTCACACTTGGATGAAAGAACAGATATCTGCTCTTTATAGCCTACGACCATTGAGCCTTCGACAGTCAGCCTGCTGCATTCAGCTTCACCCGTTTCCAGTTGACCTTTGAGCTTTTCATTCTCAGCTCTGAGATCTTGCACCAAGGGGTTCTTGTCAAAATCTTCCAAGGCATCCTCACACTTCTTCTCCAAGTCTGCATACTTCTGATCCCTAGCCTTCTCCCTTCTCAGCATAACATCCATCTCTTCTCGAGCTTTGGTGACAGCACGAAGCAGTTCCCTTGTCCTATCATTGAGTTGATTATCTAGCATGCACTGTCGAACATAACTTTTGTCATGAAGGTCGCAGAGCCTTTCTATGGACATGTTATCCATCACCCCCTTCCATTTAGGTGGGATTACGTGGCTCACAAGCTGATGACAAGCTAGGGGAGAGGGAAGTTCTTTCGTATCCGGAAGTCCTGCAACATATGTAAATTTGTTAATATATTATTACTGGTACCTAATTTTTGTTCACATGCAAGTAGCATTACCATGGATATCATCGCCGCTGGGCCCTTCAATGGCTGGAAATTCCACAGCCTTCGCCTGGGCACTCTTTTGCCGGGTAGTTCGAGAGGGAGGAGTAGGTAGGATGAGCTTCCTTTTCGAAGCAAACTTAACATCTTTAGCACTTGCACCTCTCCTGCTTCGGACCTTCTCACCTATGCCGGAGGGTCCTACAACGGCCAACTGTCCTTCGGAGACTGGTTCATCAGAGTCAGCAACATTCTCCACAAGTTGATCTTCCACATCTATGGGTTCCTTTGACGGAGGAGTAGACGATACAGGCTCGATAGGCTGGGCTTCCACATCATTGTTATTTATGGACACTGATGGGGAGCCCACGCCATAGCTTGTCTCTTGGGGATTCTTTGGAAGGAAGCTTACCTCCTTTGCACCACCAGCCACCACAAAGTTCCTGAACGACATCTCTGCACAAAGGAGCAAATAAGATAAATATCATAAAGATAAGTTTTTATTTCTTATTTTAATCAAAAAAGTACATACTTTCTCCATCACAAATAATCTCAGGTACCAAAGGAGACCCCTCCCATCTTTCAGCGATGCCAGCCATGAAAAGAATTGGCTCAGGGAATGGTTGGCAATCAGCTGGATGACGAGCCAAACGCTGATACAAAAGGTTTCTTCTCACAGTATAGGGCAAGGGATCGTTGAACCTTTTTTCGTCATATTGAAATTCTGGGTTTAACAATGCAGAGTATGCCGGAGGGATAATGGTGTTCTGGATATAAAAGAATTTGTCTTTCCAGTTCCTTATGTTCGTAAAAGGCCTATCTATCAGAATGGGTACATCCCTTTCACCCCTCTTGGCCAAGGTTAACCAATCTCCTCCCGGGTATAGATTCAGAAAACCCCTAAGCACAGTCAAGGATGGTTCGAACCCATAAGCTTTGCACATCACGATGAATGTTGTAAGCTTGGCTAGGCCAAAAGGGTTGAACCTAGAAATGTGTACCTCATAATACCGGAGGAATTCTAAAATCATAGGATGCAAAGGTATCCTAAGGTTGGAAGTGGTGAATGCATGGGTATACAGGCCTACATAGTTTTCAGGGGCATCAAATATCCCTTGATTTCTACTAGGTAGCATGATTTTATGTTCCTTTGGAATCGGGTAATCAGTGAGGAACGCTTTAAGCTCCTCCCTTGTTAATGTGCAACCTTGTTGCTTTATTACAAATTTTTTATTGGTCAACATTGAGCCTTCTAAAATCCACAATAACGTATTTGAAATACAGATATGAAGGAGCACTTTACCTTGTTTGATCGAAAGCTTGATCGGAAGAGGTTTTAGTAGGTGAAAAAGCCTGGGCGAGAGATAAAACTTTGTTAGGGTTTTACTGTTTTTACACTTTATATACCCTACAAATGAAAAATCTCGGCCCTACACGTGTAATTACTTATCCCCTTACCACCGGATTTCAAAACTCTTTTAAATTTTGAAAAGACGTTCTCTTTTACTGAGAAAAAAGGGGTGGTTAGGATAGTTATTTGCATTAATTACGGTCAATAGGTGCAAGACTTTTCATCTTCGTTCTTTTTTGTGACGAAGGGGAAGTTTCGTTCTTATTTATGAGTCGTAAGCAATATTTCTTGTTCGTACATATCACTTTCGACTGAGGGGCTTGATGACGTACCCTCCGATCATGTCGAAGGACCCCCCTTCGGCCTCAGTCGAATTTGCATTACGAAGACCCAAGTCTTTCTTCATAAGTCATTGGTGGCGTAAAACCATTCATCATTGACATGGTTACCAGTTGGGAATCCGCCAGCCGAAGGCCTATGCCCTTCGGTGTCTTCTCTTGAAGATGCCAAGACAAAGAAGAACCTTGACTTGGTCTTCCCCCATGTTCCCACTATTTCCTTAGCTTCCCCGCCAAGTCCGAGATAGTGGGGATGAAGCCCTAGCGGTTACCACAAATCAGGGGACGCCCCCCATGATCTCCTAAACGTGTGCTAGCACTCTCCAAGCTATTTTCATCACCTATAAATAGGTTGGACGAGTCATTTCAATGGTATGTTCATTCAACACAGTATTTCACATACTTCATATTATTTACAACACATATCACATACTTACTCTCACGCCGGAGGTGGTTCGCAGGGCCCAACCCCTGCGCAATCACTTAACGAAGTGTCTACTATTTCTTATTGTAGATTGGCTACAAGTTTGGCGCAAGCATATCACCCCTCATACCCTTCGATCACCATCGAAGGCCTGGTCGTATGAATTATTGTACAATCAACTTCTAAGCTTGAACTTTGGGCGGACGGTAAGTGGTGATGACTTAGTTATAGATATAGACTACCTGCTTGTTTTTTTTTACACCAATTATATATCCCATGTCTTATCCTACCCTTTAGTCATGAAGCGTGTCTAGGTGATGCAGCGAGCAATCTTTTGTGTCTTGGCCATGGATTTGGTCATGTATCATTGATTTTGTCCACTTCGCCGTGACATGTTAGTAATGACGAGTCACCCCTTAACCTTTGTCGTGTCTACCCATATTGCCTTCAAGAATTGTTTAGCCCTTAACTCCAGTGGTGGAGATTTATGTAACCGCCAAGCTTATGATAGAATACATGCTATGACTGTGCGATTGAGTGATCACCCCGAAATTGACACTTAGAATAGTTGAGAGATTTGAGTGTTTGTTCCCCTTTCGCGAGGTGTTCGGCTTTGTTTTATTCTAGCATAAGGGATTTGTAAACTCATATTTTCTAGGTTTTGGAAGATATCTTTTTAGGAATCTATCTAATAAGGTCTACTTGAGGGCAAGTAGAGTTCAAGTGGGGGGATATTTGATAACATCAAATAGTCCTGAATATTAAGTGTCAATTTCTCCTGTTAATGCTCGTTATTTATATCATTTATATGGATTTACGCTTGTTTTCCATTGTTTTACACTTTCAGGTAAATTGCAAGTATTGGAGCTAAAGAGACGCGGAAATGGAAACGTTACTAAGGATCTATCACAGTATGCTTATTTTGAAGAGGTTAAGGTGTAACTCGTCTCTCACATTACGCCGTAACTATTGCGTGACCCTGAAGTCCAACTCATCAAGAGGTTACGGCGTAACTCCTTCCAAAGGTTACGACGTAACTCCATTAGGTCAAAAAAGGTTCCACACCGCTGATACTTATGCCGTAACTACTGCATCACTTATGACGTAACCAAGTTTATTGAAGACTACGGCATAACCACTTATAAGGTTACGCCGTAACTAGCAGATCTAGTGCATTAACGGAGAAATAGAAGGTTACGGCGTAACTCATCTTTTGGTTACGCCGTAACCCAGACCTGGCCTATAAATACCCCACGAATTCCAGCATTTCTAATCATCCCATTCCACACACAATACTCTGAGAACATGGGAAAAAGCATCAAGGAAGGTCAAGGGAAGCATACGGAGCTGTTTCCAAGGGAGAAGTCACACCATTACGATAAGCTTTAGCGTTTATTATTTCTTTTACTTTCAATTCATGTATTTCGTACCTTTGAATATTGAATTGATGTGCATGATTAATATGATCAGCTAAGCACCCTTTGGTGCTAGCCTAGTTATGATTCCTTAATTGTTTTGTTTGCGTTTACCTTTACTTTCGTACAATTATTTCTAAGTGTATGCATGCATAGTTCTTTGGTAGTCACCCCTGGTTAGGTAGTTTTGAATGGCGGTAGAGGCCAATTGCCTAGGAGATATGACCAACTGACCCTAGGTGAGCGGACTGAGACGGGAAGGGTAAGATATGACCAACTGACGACCCTTTCTTCTTGTGCGATTTGACCAATTGATCACATATCGATTGGATGAACTTAAGAATTGGGGGGTGTGGTGTCTAAGTTCCTAACGGCCGGGCACTCACTATTTAGAATCTAGCATGTAGCGGTACTTAATGACTCGGCTTAGGGGACCAGGAACAACAGGACTTATGACGGTGCGCCTGATTTCTCCTGTGGTGGCATCTTTGCTGATAGGTTAGGGCGAATTGACCAAATGTTGTCCTCTCGAATTTGACCCTACCTGAAGTAATTGGAAGTAGGTAGACGTAGACATAACTAGTTAGGAGGATTAACTAGGTTAGCACCACTATTCCTCTATTTATTACCTTTCTACCATTTAATTGCTTTTATATTCTGCATTAGTAGTTTAATTAATTAAAACCCTATCAAACCATTTATATTCTGTGACAATTAGACTTAGTAATTATCCGACACACATAGCTCTTGGGACGACCTCGGCTTTACCATTTACTACACTACACACGACCGGGTACACTGCCCGTTAGTGCATTAGGGTAGACCATAGGTATAGCGAGACACTATAAATATTAAGACCTGGTCAGTAAAACCTGCATCAAATATCATCATGATTAGTTTTATAGGAATTAGTAATAGGGGGTTTACCGGTAAAGCTTGGTCCAGAAGTGATTGTCTCTCCATGCTGATTCGTCGCTTAACTTTTTCGGAAAAGATCGTCGGTTCTTCAAGGATAGTTTCCACCGTGTTGACAACTTCCTCTTCCCGAGCCGCTAGGTAATCAGTAATGGCTTGCGAACATGAGCTCACAATCTTTTCCAATCCCTTAATCCGATCTTCATGAATTTTTAGAGAAGAGACTGTATTTTCCACGAATGTCTTCATCATCTTTTCAATTCTCTCATCTCGTTCCCTCGATTCCTTGATGTGGTCAAGAATCTTTTTTTAAAGATTGATCCCGGTTTTGGTTCCAAATACACTCTTAACCTTCTCAATCCTACATGCTTCAGCTTCTCTTTCTAGCCTTCGTTTTTCAAAAATTTCCCCATAATTGTATTCTTGCTTAGTCAATGTCTTCATTACCTTATGATCAAAATTGTCTCTTGGTCCGTACCCTGTATTCATATGCCATTTGTAGTAATGTTCAGAAATCCATTGAATACATTCCAAGGCTTTGTCAGGGGTCATGCTAGGAATAGGTCTCGGAGAATCGAGTAGTTCTCGTGTTAGCGCATTAATTCCCCGGTAGAAGACGTAGACGATCTGAGTGGGACATCGATAAAGTAGCTCATTAAACCTTTCCCATGCCTGATAAAGCATTTCTTCCCCTACTTGAACGAATTGATAGATTTTACCAAGAAGTTTGGCCATTTTTTAAGGAGGGAAAAATTGCTGGACGAACTCTCTTCTTAATTTATCCCATGCTCCTTTACATTCGTTAGGGATTTTATTGTACCATCTTTTCGCAGTTCTAGTAAGAGTCATGGGAAAAATTCTTGCGTTGACCGAATAGCTCGGGGTGCCTTGGACGTTGAAAAGAGAAGATAAATAGAGTACTTCTTCTACATGATTCTGAACGTCCTCATCTTCATCTCCAGAAAACTTAAGTTCGTGTAACTCTCGAATAAATTGGTCTGGAATAGAGTATTTTTCAGTACTAGAATCCTGTGTGAAGGTTCGTTGGCAGTTCTCATTTGGTCGTTCCAAATACTGCTCCATGGTTAAGTCATCGATATTATTTTCATCAATGATCTCCGGCTCTGCGTCAGACTGGTCTGATTCGTAAAATGAAAAGATGTTGTGCATAGGAACCGGAGAGTAAACTTTCCTTGTCCGGAATTGCTTCTCCGGATCATCGAATGGGGTGGCCAAAAAAGGCCTCGAGCTTCGAGTCTTGTATCCTGACATTTAAGAGAAGAAAGAAAATTAAAAATAGACTCAATGAAAAATCCTAAAATAGCTCCCCAGCAGCGGCGTCAAAAACTTGATGCAGGTTTTACTGACCAGGTTTTAATATTTATATTGTCTCCTTATACCTATGGTCTACCCTAATGCACTAACGGGCAGTGTACCCGGTCGTGTGTAGTGTAGTATTTGGTAAAACCAAGGTCGTCCCAAGAGCTATGTGTGTTGGATTATTACTAAGTCTAGGTGTCACAGATTTTAATATGATTCTGACAAGAAATTAATTAATTAACTACTAATGCAGATAAAAGGTAAAGGTTCAATCAATAGAGGAGAGTGGTGCTAACCTAGTTAATCATCCTAACTAGTAATGTCTATGTCTAATTACTTCCGATTACTTCAGGTGGGGTCAAAGTCGAGAGGACAGCATTTGGTCAATTCGCCCTAACCTATCAGCAAAGATGCCACCACTGGAAGTAGAAAGGGTCGTCAGTTGGTCATATCTTACCCTTCCCGTCTCTGTCTACTCACTTAGGGTCAGTTGGTCATATCTCCTAAGCAACTAGCCTCTACCGCCATTCAAAACTACCGAAACAAGGGTAGCTACCAATAAACTATGCATGCATACACTTAGAAATAATTATACGGAAGTAATGTAAACGCAAACAAAACAATTAAGGAATCATAACAAGACCAGCACCAAGAGGTGCTTAGCCGCTCATATTAACCATACAAATCAATTCAATATTTAATGTTACGAAATACATGAATCGAAAGTAAAGAAAAGATAAAATGCTAATGCTTATCGTAGGGGAGTGATTTCTCCCTTGGAGACAGCTCCGTATGCTCCTCTAGACCTGCCTTTGGCTTCTTCCCACGTTCTTTGGTTGTGGTGTGTGAAATGGGATGCTTTGAAATGCTGGAAATCGTGGGGTATTTATAGGCCAGATCTGGGTTACGGCGTAACTAATATAATAGTTACGCCGTAATCTTCTATTCTTCGTAATTTGCACTAGATCTGCTGGTTACGGCGTAACCTTATAAGTGGTTACGCCGTATCTTCAATATTTCTTGGTTACGCCTTAGTTTAAACAAGGGTTACGGTGTAGTTATCAGCGGTGTGGAACCTCATTTGACCTAATATAGTTACGTCGTAGTCTTTAGTGAGAATTACGTCGTAATCTTCTGATGAGTTGGCTTTCTGAGTCACGCTTTAGTTACGGCGTAATGTGAGAGATGAGTTACGCCGTAACTTCTTCAAAGTGAGCATACTCTGATAAATCATTGATAATTCTCCAATTCCGCGTCTCTTTAGCTCCAATGCTCGTAATTTACCTGAAAGTGGAAAACAATGAAAAACAAGCGTAAATCCATATAAATGATATAAATTACAAGCATTATGTGGAAATTGACATTTAATATTCAGGACTATTTGATGTTATCAATACTTCGAGACAACTTGCTGATATATTTACGAAGGCACTTGGAAACCAACAATTTCACGACATTCTTAGCTAGTTGGGCATTCATAATCCACATGCTCCAACTTGGGGGGGGGGGGGGGGGGGGGTTGTATTAGGAAAGGATACTAGAATCAATGTGTATAATGATATACTATGTAAATATGTCATGAAACTTATTTTAGGTAGGTTTTATTTAGTACATGATTTCATATACGGTCCTGTACATTGTAAATTATTTAAGTTGCCTTTTGACCAGAGAATAAGATGAACATTCACATCCTCATATTTATTAGTTGGTAGGTTTTTTTGCTAGATTGGCGCCTTTTTTTGTGCAACTAACCGTTATTGTACTTTTGTGTGACAAATTTTGTATTTTATTGAAAAAAAAAAAGAAAAAAAGAAAAAAAAAAAGGATATTGAAAAATACAAAATTTGGTCTCACGAAAGTACATTAGCGGTCAATCATACAAAAAATAGTCGTCGATCTAGCAAAAACATCCAACCAACCGTTAGTACTCACGTGTCAAAAAAGTAATAGAGCCATATAGTCGGTTGCTCTAGGGTAACCCTTTTGAGAAAGTGTTTATTTTTTGATATTTTCTTTACCTTTATTTTTTGAGGTTTTGCTTGTTAGAGCATAAGAAACACTTGATTGCGATTAAATGAATTATTTTTATGCCAATTTGTAGTTAAACTCACCCACTTACATAAATGCTCCATAACCAGGTCATGAATTGGAAGTCTTAGAGACCCGGGTACAGTGGCTCATGGCTTGAGCCATAGCTTTCGACGCTAGACTATAGCACGACATACCATACCGTAGCTGGGCTGTTAAGGCTTGGCGCCGTGGCCACCAGCCCACGCCAAAGCAATTTTTTTCCTTTTTTTTTTGTTTGTTTTCGTTTTGTTTGTGTTTGTGATGTTATGTGTTTATGATATTTTATGTTTGTGTAATGATATTGCGAGTTTCATTTTTTTTGTGTGTGTATAAGTTTTGCAGGTGATGAACGAGGAAGAAGAAGGCTCTTGACAAGATATGAAGATAATATTGGTCTTATATGAGTGAAGTATCTCTTGATTTATGTGGTAAACAAAAAGCCACGTAGTAGCATTATTTTTTTTTTATTATTTTTTTTTTTTTGGATAAACGTAGTGTAGCATTTAAGTAGCTTTTTGTAGGATTTTGAAAAAAGTTATACGGAGTAGCATTTAAGTAGCTGTAGCATTTAAGTATTGTATTGTAGCATTTTTGTAGGATTTTAAGTAGCTGTAGCATTTAAGTATTGTAGCATTTGATAGTATATCATTTAATTTGATGTCTTTTTTTTTTTTTTTTTAAATGTGTTGTATTTTTAGTTTATGTAATGTATTTTTAATTAATGAAATTAAATTTTAGTTATATATATATTTTTTATATTAAATGAAAAAAAAATCGATGGCACCAAAAAGTGGCGTTATAGCTAGGGAGGGGTGTTTTGGTGTTACAGAGAAATCTGGTGCCATGAAAAAAGGTGTTGAGGTGGCATCACTTTTTCCATGGCACCACCAACAGCACCACCAACGGCACTAACTGTACCTAGCGCTCTTAGAGTGAAGGGTACCCTGCGCCAACGATTGTGTTTTCTGGCAAGACGCGACCGGACGGCGCGAGCTCCACACTGTGGCTTGCGTTTTCGTGTCCTGAGCCGTCACGACTAGCCCAAATGGTCTCGGAAAACGCGACGTGACGGCGCAAGCACGATACCGAGCCTCGTGTTTTCCTTCTTTCTTTTTTTTGGTGTTATCCCGTTTTTTTTATGTTTGATGAATTTGTTTGTTGTGGTTGTTGTGTATGGATTTAAAGTTTAATGGAGATGGGATGAAAGAAAATGGACGAAATTTTTTATTGATGTTGCGTATTGTGAAGAGGAAATTAGGTAGGTGAAGAGAATATTATAGTGATGATAGGTAGGTGATATAATAATAAATGTTTTTGTTTTTTTTTTTTTGTTTTTTTTTTTTTTATGTGAAAGTTAATGAATGTTTTTGTTGACTGCAATAATGGTGTGCATTTGTTGTGTGTAGGGTTTGAATAGGTATTAGGCCCATTAAGTTTACATATATTTTTAGGCTTGCTATAAAGTATTTATGTAGTGTATTAAATAAAGTTTGGTGCCTAATAAATTAGTTAGTTGGGAATAGATTAAAAAAATAAGAAGAATGAGAAATGTTTTCAGCACACATTTCAAATGTAGAAAAAGAATTTCATGGGATATGCATATTTTTTTGTAAGTGCATCTAAAATGCGCGGTTGTGGTTATTTCTCATCCTTCTCATTTTACTTTTATTTCTTATTTGATCCTTACTCTTAGTTTGTATGTATAAGATACAAATATGTAAACGTTGAACAGTCATAAATAATAAACATCTGTTATAATCTTCTTTTTTTTTTAATGTATTTTTTTAATTAATTAAAATTTAATTTCAATTTTAATTAAAAGTGTTAGTTTATTTAAATAAAATGAAAAAAATTATATATATATATGGGGTCCAAAGGTTCATGACGGCACCAAAAACTGTCATAAGAGGGAGGGGGTTTTTGGTGTTATGGTGAATTATAGAATTATGTACTGACGGCACCAAAAACTGGCAGCACTTTTTCTCATAACACCAATGGGACAACACCATGATACCTAATGCTCTTAAGTCTTAACAGCCTCTTGAAATGGATGTGGGTTGGAAAACTTATTTCTCTTGAAATCGTAATACTCGTAAGTATTTATGATCACTTAAAACAATTTAGACAGTTGTAATAATGGATTCGTAAAAAATTGACAATTAAGAATAAGCTTATAAGCTTATCAAAAACCAAGTAAGATGTTGCATGATAATCAAACACCGGCGAAACTGGGCAACTGTTTGATCAAACAAGAAAAGTAAAAAAGCCAGAAAAGGGGTTGTATTACAATAATATGAACAAGGCATATGAGTTACAAGATACAAAAAAGTAAGGAAAACCACAATATGTCTAAGTCTAACAACAAAACAGATAATCAAATGGTGTTATTACGCCTGTATAAATAATAGAATTAAACAGCAATCATACGTAGACTATTTACCTAAATAGCTTACTTACCTCTTTGTTATCTGTCTGCAATCTTTTCACGGTCTCTAGTCGCTTGGCCGGCTCTATAGCGATCCAGCACCTTTTTATCAACATCAGGTGTATCCAATCATCCGGGACCTACAAAACTCGGCCCAGATGCTTGGTGATCATGATTCTGGTGACGGACTTTTTATTTCATCAAGTTCTATATCAGCAGGATCACCGATCCATGGCTTTCCTTCTCTCCATTGAAACTTAATCCTTAACTTTCCGTTTGCATCCACCCCCACGACTTGACCTCTGCTCGCATGTGTTTCCATGCCCCAACCCCATCTCGGGCTTGCCAAACCCTTTTTTATTTTAACTTTGTCGCCTACTCCAAACGGTCGTATTCTTTCCACTTCCCAGATTTTGCAAAGCCATAATCTTTCCAAGAAACAAAATGCTACCCATAGATTACCGTCTTCTATGCGGTGTACCACTCCAATACTTGAGTGAGTCACATCTCCCCAATGGTGAGTCGGGGATGAGATGGATGGTTTGACCCGTACCCAATCGCCAATATCAAGCTCCTCTTGCTCTACCACTTCCACTTCAAACGGGTCAAGCATCCATGATTTTGACCCAGTGGGTGTGTATATTCTGAGCTTCCCATCAGCATCAATGGCGGATATGACACCGATACTTGAATGGCTATGGCCCGACCACCCAAACCTAGGGTGAGTCACAGAACTCTTGACACGCACACGTTGACCATTTGTCAGCTTGTTGACTTTTTCAAGATGGGTGGTTGGCCCAACCCATTGATCTTGTTCTCCGCAAAAACCAACGGAAATATTTCCGTCCCATCTATCTTCCTCATAGACCATACCTTGCACAATTCCGATGCTACCAGGCCCAATTGATTTCCAAACACTTGCGTTATCCGTCATCCGGACCCATTCTCCCACTTCAAATGTTGGTTCTATCTCTAAATCTGCAGGATCTCCTCTCCACAAACCCGACATACCGAAAAACGCCACCCGTACTTCACCATCTGAATTCACGCTGATAATTACACCCCGTGAATCAGGTTGGGCATCTCTCCAACCCCATCTAGGCTCTACTAGTCCTGTTCGAAATCTCACATGTTGCCCGATTTTAAATCCCAAAACTTTTTCAACATCTGTGTGGTGAGTCATCCATTTACCTTTACGGAAACAACAAGCTAATTCTAAATAACCGCTATCTTGTACACTATGAACAACTGCTAAACTTTCTTTTCCGATGCTATACCAATCATAACTTGGTCTAGTGCCGACACTGGGCTTTGAACGAACCCAGTCACCTACTTCGAAGCCCGAAAGAACTTCTGCATCTCCAGGAGAAACTTTCCATAAGCCGTGTCTTCCTGCCACTTTGGCCTGAAGGTATAAAGCAAATTTAGAACCACTGTTTGATGAATAAGTAAGAAAGAAAATTGTGTACAGATACGAAATTAAAATTATAACTAAATTGCTTTTTAAATCACAAAAAGTTGGCGTACATTTAAAGCCCCATCCATGTCGATTCTAACAATTTTACCCACAGTAGCTGGACTTTCATTTGACCATCCAAGCCGTGGTTGAGTGACTGAAGACATCACATGAATTTCTTGTCCCAATTCAAAAGGCGGCACTTTCTCGACATCAGTAACGGAACAGGTAAAAGGTTTGCTCCTAAAGCAAAAGGCAATTCCCATATCACCATCTTCCTCCAAACTGTGGATCAATCCAATGCTGTTTCTTGTAATATCCTCCCACCCATATTTAGGCGAGGACACAGAAGCCTTGACTCTGACCCAATCCCCAACCTGCCAAGTCACATAAATTGTTAAATAAAAGAAAAATTATAAGCAGGCCAGAAGTGACAATCTGGACTCATTTACTTCTATATGGGTCGATAGGGTTAAGTTATATCTTTAACAAGTCAAGAAACTACACGTACAAAAAGTGTTTTGCCACCACTACAAGATTACCTTGAAATCTTCCACCTTTTCCATGTCAGAGGGATCAGCTTGCCATGGTATAGGCCGATTTGGAATTTCAATTATCAGGAGACCATCACTTTCTATCTCAATAATTTTTCCCACACTGTGATGGGTTTCACCACCCCAAGCGTACCTTGGCTCTGCAACGGAACGCTTCACACAAACCCGATCACCAATCTGTATGCATTATTAGTTATGGTTAAAAATTTATATACAATATAAGTGAAGCATATTATAGCGATAAACATATTTTTAGTTACCATAAATGGCTCAACAGGTTCCACTTCCTCCGGTTCACAATGCCACGGATTTGGAAGATAGCTAAGTTCCAATAATAAACTATTATCAGGTCTAATACAGTATACAATACCAATGCTTCCTGGTGTGACTGATCCCAATCCATGCTTAGCAGTAGTAAGGGCGGGCCGGACCCGGACCCAATCTCCAACTTTGAATTCTTCAACCCGTTCCATTTCTGCAGGATCCGCCTTCCATCCTCTGGAAGCTCCAGGAAACCCGACACGCAAAATCCCGTCATCATCAACACAGAGGACAGTTCCAATACTATCTCGTGACTGACCCCGCCAACCAAACCTGTCAAAAGCAAATCATGTATAAACTAAAAGAATTATATCAAAAAGAGAAGTGCGTTTTACAACTAATATATAAAATATTTATAGGCAAATGTCATACTGATAGTAGAGCTTGTTAATCGATATCTTGATACAATGGCATGGCTCCACAGGAAACTACAACGTTTGGTGGTCGGACGGGTAAGATTGACCACGAGTTACAAACACATTTTTGTCAATTTTAAATTATTTTTTTTTTAAGTTGCTAATTTTTTAACCATGATTACAAAAACAACATGTTCAAAAAGAAATTATAATCTTTAAATAAACGATTTAAAAGGTTGCACACATCAAAGGTAAATGGGCCAAAACTGCCACCAAGTAAAAACCCATTTGTGACTTTTGAGAGAAAACACAACGCAATGGAACCTCCTAGATAAAAGTTATAAGGCTATATCGTAAGGTAGCAGTAAGATTGTAGTCAAACCTTGGCTCTCTGATATTTGGTTTGAGTTGGACGTGTTGCCCCCGGTCCAATGGAATGACTTTTATAACTTCATTGGCAAGTACACGAGCTTCACCAGAACAAAATGATACAAAAAGATTATCTTTGTCTGGGACACTCTGAACGAAACCGACACTCTCATGTGTTGCACCTTGCCACCCGTATGTTGGAGTGGCAATGGTACTTTTGAATTTCACCCAATCTCCTACTTGATATCTAAACATCCATTTATAACAACCAATATTAAATCACCATATGCGAAAAGTTAAAGAAAGTGAAGAAACCAAACAATGCACTAACATTGTAGGAAACAAATGAACCCCTTTGTTTGCAAGAGCTACCATAAGATCTTCTGAAATCCACTCCCGGGGAAGGGCCTCCAAGAAGTCACGAAGTGTCATGCCACTGTCATCCATCACAAATACATAAATATCGCATTTTCAACGCACAAATTATCCGGGCTTTGTATGGGGTTGGGTAAGGGGCCAAAACAGGTTTGATTGCCATTTTATTGGATCATTTTTCTATGTTACAAATAATTAAGGTATATAATATGACAACAAAAACTATGATATTACAATGATAATCAAAATTATATACTAAAATAATTATGATGTTTTATGCATTTGAATTTATTCCAGATGACTTCCAATTCATTGACTTGAGTCCGGTTTAGTTTGAATCTAGTAGCTTAACCCATTTGGCATGTTAGAAATAAAACGTGAAATCCCAGATCAATGCTATTGAATATGGGAATTACCACTGTTCAGCCTAGTTTAGATTACTTAAAAACTAAAAAAATGATACTTGAGCTCCTCAAAAGAAATGGCGAGGGGAATTACCTGTGATTTCTAACCTCCACAGCGGCCCCTGGATATTTAAGCATAACAATGATCCACTCAAGATTTTCACGTATCATTTTCGCCGTATCAGCAGCTATGTGGAAAGCATTGTTGCCTTCGTCATCCTGAAGAAGAAAAACAAAACACCATCGTTAGAAGCATAATATGGTTTAATGACACTTTAAAGCTAACATTAAAAAAGTAAGCAATGTGTTATCATGTATTGTTAAAGAAATAGGATAAATAAATGATTAAAATTTGATATATCTTGAACTGTATCATTGGGTTCTATGCAACAAAAGTTATTGGTTACCGGTAACCCTTTTCAAATACATAATAGAGAAGACGAGTTCAAGAATGAGTTACAGGTTACAACCCAAAATTCTGCAACTCGTTCTTTCCAAATATAGTGTTTAATACCATTTACTACATCTCAAAGTTCTGCAAGATATTTATACCTTTTTTTGGAAATATATATAAACATAAATATCAACTATAACATCTTCATTGAGTTCATTCAATCAAAATCAATACTTTGGTCTTCGAGAAGAACCTAGAAATCGAAGTGTACCAAAAATTTAATTGAGGCGGGCTTCCTTTCAGAATTTCGGGTACCTCATTTCAGTTTTACTATTTGCCAAAATGCATATATAGAGTAAGAACCCTACAAGATTAGGTGAGAGACGAGCACAACCTACCAAATTCACTGCTATAGCTATCTGCATGCATTGCAGTAAAAAACACAACATGTAAGGTGACCTGTCAACGGGTCAGAGTTGGATCAGATGTGCTGATAATCTGATCTGACCCATCATCCATTTAGATGGATCGAGATTTGACCCATTCACTAATGGTGGATGGTGATCTGGCCATGACCCAATGAATCATAAATAGATGGAATGTGGCCTAGATTAACTCAGATCAGCCCATTTTTTTAGTTAGCTTAAAAACATGTACATGCTAAATGAAATTGTTGTCCAAAAGCTACATGTTTGTTCTATATGTTTTAATGCTATTTTCAGTTTGCTAAAGAGGAATAGGTACCTGCATGTTACAATTGGCTCCTGCGGAAAGAAGCATTCCAACACATGATTTTGATCCTCTCGCCAACGCCACATGAAGAGGAATAGTGTTTTGCACATTCCTTATGTTGACATCAACTCCGGCATCAAGGATAATCTGTTCAAACAGAATAATATCAATAACTCAATTCAGTTCAAACGTGCGTTCTTTCAAAACTAGAAGAGTAAGTGGAACAAGAATACCATAAAAAACTATAAGTAGCATTAGACAAGGAAGTAATGTTTTAGATAAAAAGATTAAGATAAAGAGCAATCTACTGTCCCATATCTCAATCTCTCTCCATTTCACCAAGATATAAATAGCTATATTCTTACATGAAGAATAGTGTAATAATTCCCAATATCTCCAAGTGTTTTCAAGTATGCAGACTATATTAGGATACAATTCAACCTAATTTCTTCATGGTGTTGCCAACACGATGCTTGCATTCTAATAGGACCAGAACAATATTTTATTGGAAATAATGAAATATGCCGACAATACAAAATTGGTCTGCCTTTAAGAAACGGACACTCTCCAAAAGAACCTACTATCAAGAGAAATGTTATCACCGTTAATGAACTCAAGCCTAGATCGATAATAGGCATAACTCATAATCTCTACCATAAAGTTATCGAATTTTTGGATATAATCTAGTTACTAGATTGTCATGATACACTGACCTAGATAATTGTGTGATTGCTGTTGTCCTGAGTGGTTCTAACACATTCAGTACTACAGATGCTAAATGGCCTACCTTAACCAACTCGACATCATTAGTCATAGCAGCAGTATGTAGAGCAGTCCGTCCATGCTGGGTGTCTTGAGCAGTGGCATCAGCTCCAGCAGCAAGCAGAATCTGTACCAGTTCTCTACCATCTGCATTAAAATAGCATAAATTTATCTCTGCTTATGGTTATTCACTTATTCTGTGCATAAAGTTATATTTGGTAACAAAAGATAAAAAAAGTCAATTAATCAAAGGAATAAAGAAAAGTTGAATATAACATACAAAAAAGAAATTGATAATCAGTGGCGAGTTTATATTTACGAGAAGAAAACTTACTAGCTTCATGCTCTTTCTTTATAGCAGCTGCCATACTCAATGCCGTGCCCACAGGACTAGGTACATCTATGGCTTCAGCAATTTCTTCAGAGGATGCAACTTCAATCCATCTTTTAACAACAGCTACATTCCAGCTAGTGACACATAAGTGTAGAGGCCTACATAATCATCATACAACTTTTATTAGGGCACTTAAGACCATGATAGTTGGTAATAGTGAATGACCCATTCATTTACAAAATATTAACGTAATATTTTAATAGCTATAAATGGGATTAGTTTCTGAGAAACTATGGAAAGATGAATATATACTTACGTCAGATTCTTTGAGTTTAAGATACCCATGGATTTGCATCCCCCATTCTCCAATATAACAATAGCACACTCTGTGTACTTCTTTGTCACTGCTCTATGTAGTACAGATTCACCTTCATCGTCGACCGCATTTGGATCAGCACCAGCCAATAGCAATTCCTGTTGTAATTTATAACAATTATCAATAAGAAACAACTGTTGTGGAAGAACAAAAAGCAGCCACTGAGATTAGATAGTCGTGGAACTTACACGCATGCAATCCGGTTGACCATGATATGCACAGACATGAGCAACCGATGGACCAAACCCATCCCTCAACCTAGATCTGACATTGGCATATCGACCAAGAAGAGCACGAACACATTCTGGGGATCCAGCTGCAAGAGCGAAGACAAGTGGAGGATCCCCATCTTTATCAAGAACATCCACGTTAGCCTCTCGATAATTTAAAATAGCCTCAACAAGTTCAGAACTACCCCGTCTGCATGCCAGATGGAGGGCAGTTTGACCATCAGCATTCTGTGCTTCAAGCAGAGATTGAAATGAGTAGTCATCATTTTTTGATGAAGCACTTGCTAGCAGCTCGCTGTATCAAAATGTACGAGAGATCGTAAATTGCAGAATTGAAGAGAAAATGCATCAAAGTAGTATTATAAAGCACATACTCCGGGCTACTGACCTGACACCAGAAACATTGCCTTCGCAAACCATTTTATGTAGAAGACTCCGATAATCATGGACAACTTCTAAGTCAGTTGAAGGGGAAGGTGGCATCCCGTTTGCTTTGGGTATTACATCACTGCATTTTAAGAGAAACCTTTAAATGTAAGTCTAACGACTCGTATGCAGCGTTTATGAGTGTGTACGGTTGTGTTGTTCTGAGAGAACTTAATGGGGTGTTTCGTGTTTAAATGTGTTTTTCAAATGTGATTATAAAATACCAGATGATCAAAAACAGAAAAGTCGGCTGTAATAAAAACTAGACTGTAGAGAATAATGTTTGGGTATGCTTCTGTTCGTGGTGGCATTTAGATTTTGATTGTGTAACAATAAGGGGCCAACTGATGAATGACAAAAAAGCAGATCATTGAGAGATAAGTGGCAAAACACAATTCTAATTCTAAGCCTTACTTATCAGGGCTTGCAGAAGGGCCACGAGGTATTTCTTGCAAGTGCCGAAGAAATATTGCTAGCATAGCATTAAAAGTCGGTCTTTTTGAGGCCTTGAACTGCAGACAGTCACCAATCATTTTCCACAGATCCCTCGGTATTCCAACACCTACTACACTCGCGTATTGTGGAGGCTGTCGTTTAGCCTTGACTACTGCTCGATATATTTCCTCGGCATTCATGCCAGCCCACCTGTAATAGAAATATCAACTTGTAATTTCTAGTGATCACACCTGCTATATATAAAACCTAGGTTGCACGGACACGGACACCGACACGGACACGGACACGGCGATACGGCAAAATCAAAAAATATAGGACACGGACACGGCGTGGACACGGGAATTATATATATATATATATATATATATATATATATATATATATATATATATATATATATATATATATATATATATATATATATATATATATATATATATATAACTTAGATCAAAGTTATAAAAATAAGACCCATTAATTAACCAATAAGATTTGAGCAAGTGGCATTTAAAATTTTAATTAAGCAAAATAACTAAGTAAATGAAAAAGGGGTATTTTTCAATAACTCTAAGTAACCTAATGTCTTTCTCCCACTCACAACAGCCGCCATTTTCTTTTTCCTTTTCTCACATTCAGTTTCTCAGATGCAATAAATTCCAATCACCATATACCTTTCTCTTTTTTCTCTTCGCATGAATGGTAAAGGTAACCATAACCACCGTATACCTCAATCATATCTCACTAAATCCGGCACTAGCTACTCTCCAACAGCCTCCATTTTCTTTTTCCTTTTCTCACATTCAGTTTCTCAGATGCAATAAATTCCAATCACCATATACCTTTCTCTTTTTTCTCTTCGCATGAATGGTAAAGGTAACCATAACCACCGTATACCTTCAATCATATCTCACTAAATCCGGCTGCTACCTAATGACCACCGCCGTCAGATCCAGTCACGGCCGCCACCACAGCGGTTCCGTCTCTTTTGATCTCGCCGGAGGTGATAAAAGGTAACAAATATTCAAACCTTAAAACGCAAACCTTCTTTTTTCAAAAATAAAATCCAAATCCGTGTCCAAATCCGTGTCCAACCCGTGTCCAAATCCGTGTCCGACCCAAACCGCACGTGGGACACGTGTCCGAGCCGTGTCCGAGGCGTGTCCGTGTCCGACACGTGTCCGACACTGCCACGCCGAGGTTTTTGCCGTGTCCGTGCTTCCTAGTATAAAACTAGAGGTGGCAATTTTGACCCAATTACTTATAAATGGGTCTATTCAATTTATGTTTTATCTTCAATGGGTCAAGCACGTAAAATACAATAAAAACTTAATAAATTGTGTATAATTTATTTTTCCCCGTAGAAACTGTTTCCGGTCAACCAAGTCTAGCCCGTTTCAAAAAAGTTTCTCGTTTTGACCAGTAACCACCCCTTTGCCACATCTACTAAAAACTATGTTACAGGAAGAAAGAAGCCATACGGAACAGAACCAGTGCACATTTCCACCAATGTACAGCCAAAGCTCCAGGCATCTGACTCCGGAGAAATACCAAGGGCATCGTCCCAAAAAATATTTAGTGATTTCTTTACAGGCTCCCATGCCTCTGGGGCCGTGTAGTTTGGGCTTAGCATCGTACAATCCATGCATGAATGAGTTCTTGAGGAGTCACACTCTAAACGAGCTTTTCGGCAAGCAGGTTTCTTCAAAATGGCTGGAAGCCCATAATCAGAAACCACTGCACGGCCATCTTCATCCAAAAGAAGATTGGACGGTTTAAGGTTCATACAAACGACTCCTGCTGCGTGGAGTTCAGCCACCCCACGAGCAATATCTGCCCCATATCTAATTTCAATAATAATAAAAAAGAATTGTTAGCTGCCATATATATTTTTGCAAGTGAATGCCAAATTTCTTCTTAAACCTTTGTATAAACTACACCATGGTTCCTTTCCTAGAAAAAAGAATTATGGATTATTAATTCTAACTAGATTTGTTTCATGGAAAGCACAAACGGTACTACTTCGTGCAGTATTTGGCATTGCAAACTGAAAGCAATTATGCAATATGCAATAACCAAATCAGATAATCAATAGCAACAAAACAGGCTGCTGATAACAGAAAAATCAGCATGTCAAATGGGCCTAAATGTGTTTCTGCTATTTTGAGTTGTGATAACAGGATAATCAGCGTGTTAAGTGTTTGCCTAATTCTGATTATTCAAGAATTAATATGTCAAATGGGCCTAAATGATTAGATAATCAGAATCAGTTTTGCTGCAACTACTTCTAAAGTGATTATGCAACCCTCCAATTACCAGATAATTACAATCCGTTTCACTATACCCAAACCCTAAAAACTGATCATGCACGACTTTGAACAGAATAATTAGATAATCAGAATCAGTTTTGCTGCAACTACTTCTAAAGTGATTATTCGACCCTCCAATTACCAGATAATCACAACTCGTTTCACTATACAAAAATCCTAAAAACTGATCATGCACGACTTGGAACAGAATAATCCTATAACCACTTTCAAAACGCAATGCAAAGCACCCGCATAAGCAGGTTTCAGAGCACTTGTCATCATATCACATGATACATGTTCCTATTTCTTCCTAAATTAACACGTAACCTAGAATAACAACACTCGAAAGATGTTTTATTATTTAATCATTTGAGGATTTCAATCATATTGTCAAATCCTAATCAAAGC
The DNA here is from genome assembly GCA_019973895.1 of Chrysanthemum seticuspe. Classification (NCBI taxonomy): domain Eukaryota; kingdom Viridiplantae; phylum Streptophyta; class Magnoliopsida; order Asterales; family Asteraceae; genus Chrysanthemum; species Chrysanthemum seticuspe. The sequence continues at coordinate 28,002,327 of BPTQ01000007.1, read as the reverse complement.
ATTTCCTTATATGGCACATCTAAATCGCTTAGCTATAGATCATGGTTCTAAAAGCCGACTAATCCTCTTTTTCACTAATCAACGTATCCAACAACTTCGTTATTTCATTAATTACGTTAACCATCTAACCATACCTCCATGAATAACCTAATATTTCGAATAAAACATAGGGAGAAAATCCGAACCTCAAAATTTGTTCAAGCGTAAGCCGCCCTTCATTCACCGACATCTCAGTCTCAACCGAGCCATTACACTTATCCATAACCAACGCAACACACCCATCCACCTTCCTCACACCATGAAACCGACACACATTCCTACACCACATCGCCTTCCGTCTCAGCTCCTCTAACTCACTCTCCACCCAAACCAAATCCGTATCCTCCCCAACCACCACAAGCTTCTTCACCGCTACACGATGCCTACACCGCCCCAATTTCCCACTCAAAACCCCCAACCACATCTCCACACCCCTACCAACCCCTAACCTCTTCACCATCCTCAACTCATGACCTAACCCCACCTCCAAACAGCTCCTGGGACTCGCCGCAGCGACCGGATCATCCTCGTCCTCATCCGACACGTCCGAAAGGTCGTTCGGAGACGAAATAAGAGCTAAAACGGCGTAGTTTTTTCGTAGGGCGAGTACTGAGTTGCCAACTGTTGATAAATGGCGACAACGGGGGCACGAAAGAGACGTATCGGACGACGAAGAGGAGAACATGCGAGATAAGCATTCTTTGCAGAAACCGTGACCGCATTCGAGTAGGAGGGGGCATCGTTCGTCTTCGTTGTAGCGTGTTTGGCAAACTGTGCAACTAGGTATCTTCATCAATCAATCAATTTAATTTGATTGAAGATCTGGTGAGTGAAAGGGTTTTTTTTTTTGGTTGTTTGGGTTTAGTTTTTGATGTGTGTGTTTTTTTTTTTTTTTGTTGAGAAATGAACCAGTTTCTGCCGGTGTGAATTGTGAAATGATTGTTGAGAAAAAGAATAAAAATTAAATCGAGATATAATCTACTATCTACTAATATCTAAAATGATTTTAAAGAAAATTGTATTTTCTAAGCATTATTTGAAAAGAAAATAGAAAATGATTGAGAAAAAGGTGATTTAGTGGATTTTGAAATAAAATATTTTCTGACTTCAAAATGTTTAGTTTTTACTTTTTTACTTTTACTTACTCAAAAAACTTGAGAACTGAAAATTATATTATTTTTAATAAGGTTATGACAACACGCTTTGTGCCTAGTGGAATACTCAACGACGCATCCACCTTACTTCCTTAATCATGTATGAGGCGTCTTAAGTGCTTTAGAAAGAGAGAGTTTGGTTGTTTAGACGACCGAGTTGTGGAAGTCGTGGTTGTGTATGTGCGATTTTGATTTTTGTTGGGTATGTTTTCGTTTAAATGGCGTATGTATTGTTGGTGAAATTGGTTGTCTTATTACACTAAATTGGTATTAAAGTTGGTTGTAGATAAATAAAGTGACGTCGCACTGAAGTGGAATGAGCATTGCATACCCAAAAACTGACCGGACCGACCGAACACCAATCGAACTGAAGAACCAACGGTCCGGTTTCGATCCTAGCTTTTTTCTTATTTCGGTCTCGGTCCGGTCCAGACTTACGTACAAACCAACCAAAAGACCGGACCGAACTGAACACATTCGATCCAGTCTTCAATCTGTAGTTTTGGTCTAATTCAGTCTCGATCCAGTCCAATTTTTGTTGATTCTATCCAGTCTTAAACCGATGCTCAGCCCTACACTGAAATGATGATAATTAATTTGATTACGGTGACTTCTTATTATCACTAGCCTTATTATTCTTCGTGAACTATAAACATTGTCATTTTATACTCCATAACTTGCTTTTCTAGAGTAATATTGTCACTTACCACAATTTCATTTTAGTCATAATTTCTCTTTTCATGTTGTTGTTTTCTTTAAAAAAATAATAAAAGCCAACTATAAACTAAAGGATCATATACAAGGTTATAAATAGCGTGAGGTGTGACGTGATAGCATGGTCAAGCCTCACGTCTCTGGAGTTATGGCGAAGCCTTATCATTTTTAAAGCGTGACTTAAAACGACAAAAAAATATAACAATATTTATAAATTTAAATATATTATATATCATATTTCACATATATCGAGTTTACAAAAAGTGTTAGAGTTAGGATCAAATAAGAAGAAGAATTAAAATAAGAATGATAAGAAGAAACTACAACCACTCATTTCAGATGCATCTACAAAAATGAATGCATCTCCCCTTAAAATTCTTCTCTCTATTTGAAATGTGTGGCTAGAAATCCTTCTTATTCTTCTCATTTTAGTTTTTCTTCTTACTGGATCCCTTCCCAAAAGTGTTATTCATAAAGAAGTAAGTCATTAAACTATCCTTACATATAATTTTTTTCATCTTAATAACTACATATAATAGGTGTATGGTCAATTTTGAAAGTGAACTCTTGAAAATTGGTCAAACATTGAAATACTAAATTTTAATTTTAATTAAGGAAACTTCGATAAATAATGCGGCAAAGGAAAACACGGTTGCAAGATGAATCAAATGAATAAAGTTGAGTTGTGAAGTCAAACTCCATTTAAAACATTCATTCAAAACATTGATTCGGTTTCCTTCTATTCAAAAAACTTCTATGATACGCATCTTATTCAAAAAACATAAAACTGATGTAACTCTCATCCATTCATTGACAAAACCCTAAATTAAACCCACAAACAAACTGCAACACAAATCGACTTGTCATTTAACAATAAGGTTTGTCTCAATATCCTACGCTTATGTTTATATATATTTAATTATGTAGCACATCTATATCATGTTTGTAGATGCAATTCATTTTTATGATTGCTTAGAGTGAAGGGTATCACAACGAGCAAACCTCGCCAATCTGATGTGGCACACTCGGCGGATCCCGCCACCCTTCGCCACCACACCATGGTGGCTCGCCAGTTGCTCCATCGCCATTCTGATAACATCAAATTAGCCTGATATTTTATATGTCAAATTCCCGTGTTTATGACCTCATTTGTATTAATATGATACTTAATTCGTTCATAATTGCATTTCAGGATAAATGAGGTGTTGGAGTGGAAAAGATGTGAGAAAAGGCCAAATATATGTTCTGAAGATTGATTTACGAGGCCCTTTGAATTCAGTGTGAAGATTACGCAGTAACTCATTAATAATGTTACGGCGTAAATATGATGCTTTGAAGGATACGTGATAACGCTACACGCGTTGTTCGGGGTCAAAGGAACTTCCTTTTCGTCGAGCAATTTTTTCAACACCCTAGGCAGTGAACCTAATCGTTGTAGTGTAGTATTAGGGTAAGCCACGGGTATTGATATCGTTCTCTAGGGGAATAGGAATGCTAGTGAGAAGTTACTACGCTAAGGTTGGGGTTGAGGACGATTATTTTTTATCTTTTTATATTTTTTTAGGAAAGGAAAGGTACGAATCTCGGGGTTTGAATTTGGGGGGGGATTGGTATTTCTACCGATTACTCTACTTATCTAATTATCTAATCTAAGGTGTATGTAGTCTATGTCTAATTAATGTGTGCTCGTATGATAGTTTAAAGATGTGTTTACTTAGGTTTTACTACTCCTTAATTATCTCCTATTGGTGGTTGAATTGTCACGTCCTTATTCCTAGTTGCGTTGTGTGTCTAAGGTTGTAGGTTATGCGTTTCTCCCTAACTCTTTGAACTTACCAAAGGGTCTCGTCTACAAAACCCACTAGGGATAATAAACTCTTACTCTAAGGCACTCTTTGGATGGTTTAGCTTACAACTACTCAAAGAGTCATATTCTAAGGTTCACAAAGATTTAATCAAGCATTAAGTACACAACGAATGACCTATCGCATTACTAGTTCATTAATCAACTAAGATAAGAGACAACCAATCAATATTCAATAATCAAGTTTTATATTCCCTAAGCAAACACACAAGTAAATTAGCTGGACATGGAAAACATGCAAGCATACACACAAATAATCAAAGACATAATTGTATTAATGAAGTAAAACACTTATCTTGGTGTAAGATAGGGTTTGGAACCCTAAAATACTGTACAAGACAGCCTTGGTTCGGTTTAAGTTTTTACTCCAAAAGACTACACACTAAAACTGAAAAATTCGGATTCTATATATAAGATTACATCTGCGACGGCGTCACTTTATGTTTTGTGACGCCGTCGGGTCGCCGTCATTAGGGTTTCGTCTTGGCCACGTTAGACTTGCGACGGCGTCACCTTATGCTTGTGACGCCGTCCTCTTCAGCTTCTGACGCCGTCTGGATTGCATCTAGGCCGTCTGAGTTGCGACGGCCTACTCTTTTATAACTTGACGTCGTCACTTGAAAATAGGAGTTTTGGCTTCTGTCCCGTCACAAAATCCTCCGACGGCGTCGCAATTTAACACCTGAAGCCGTCACCTTATTTTTTCAGCAGCTTTGAGTGTCTCGATTCTGACTTTGGCCATTTTCTTCGTATATTCGCGCCTTTTCGTCCAAATAAGTGCCATTCCAGCATTTTGCCTTCAAGAGACCTAAAAAGTGAAAATGAACGATATTAAGCAATAACGGATACAAAAGTGATCAAATAAGGGCTTAAACGACCCCTCAAAAATGTACCTTTTAAAACCTTATCAAATATCCCTACACTTGGTATTTGCTTGTCCTCAAGCAAATGTGCTTTTAGCCAATTAATTTATAAGTTAGAGGCCATGAAGCATTGGTTTAAAACAGTCCACAACACATATAAGCCCCGCAAAAGTCATAACAAGCACGGAAATTACATACTAGCACCTCACATGGGGTGTTTGGATACTCACATCTCTCTCGGGTGTATATGAAATATAACAAATTGGAAATGGAAGATAAACACTCATTAACCGGTCCTAGTACATAGATTACCATAGGCTTGAGAATAGATCAAACCTCCATCGCTTTGGCGTAAGCACCTAGGAAAGACTATCAAAGAGGTCTTTAAAGGGTTGTAACGTTAGGCTTACGGTAGGGAAACAAAAGGTTTGGTGGGATAGGCTATATAGTGGTGGTAAGTCAAAAATCTCTATGTTAAATGCATACGAAGAATGGCTTTGCTAAGCCAAGACTCGACACTCTAGACTCTAGCTAACTGAAATAAACAAACATAAATTTAAAGGATAGATGTAGGATGGTAGCCCGTATGTTTTTTTTTTTTTTTTTTTTTAATCACTCTATTTTTTTTTCTTTTCTCTTTTTCTATTTTTTTTCGATTTTTTTTTTTTTTTTTTTTCATACACTTTTACTCTACCATCCTCTACAGTAACATCAAAATAATAGGGATTTATAGGTACATCCCTACACTTGAGTTTTTATTACTCTAACACTAATTTGACCCGAATTGAAAAGATCAAAACACTTGGGGTACATTATTACGTAAACAAAGGGAATTTGAATTTAACGTTCCCCTTGCCGTCATTTCATAAACTTTAACTTTTCCCATAAATCCCAATCGTCCCAAAACTGTGTACAAAGGATATGACTCGACTTAGCAACTTATGCAAGCAACTAGATAATTGAACTAAGGGTTTAGGGTGATAACAATAATGCACTAAAAGTGAGTGCATACAGGGTAGGCTAAGGAGATTTGGGTGTATATTTGAGGGTGGGGTGTAAACAATGCTCTTTATTGATATTCCGGAAAAACCGAAACGTCACGAGAACCGCGAAAAAGATAGGCTCTGAGGGGTTAACTAGGGGTATCGTGTACTAAAGATGAGTACAACGCAAAGGGTGTGGGGGAATTACTCAACCAATGTGGAAGAAGTAATTATATTACGGGTATCAAACAAGGGTTATCCTAATGCCTCTTATCATTTAGTTATTCCTAACTACACAAGTGTAGTCTTACTTGCGATCTCGGAATGCATCACAAAACAAGTTCTAGAATCTAATATACTACCGGTTCACACTCTAAGCATTGAAGATGAATGCTTTTAATTCCTACTAATCTAAGGGCGATCCTCACATTTTGGGTGGAATTTAGGTGGTAAAGGGTTTTTGTGCTAGTCATGCAACTTTCTATCCGTGAGACGCTTTTGTTAAGACTAATGGCCCACTCCTATATATCATGAAAAAATTTAAATTTGGTGCCAAAATTACCCTAACCGACATTTTCTCATGGTTTATTACACAAATACAATTGGACAAAGCAAACATTCAAGGATAAGCATAGTTTCAAAGTTCCCGTTTTATTTTCCCTCCCTACACTTAAACTGAACATTGTCCCCAATGTTCCCCAAAAGTATCAAAGTTATGATAATGGAAGGTAATTAAAAACGAAAGAAACTAGTACTCCCCTGATTAGCTCGGTAGGATCCGTGTGTGAAGTAGTGGTTAAATTCTTTCCAAGAAGAATTTATGCGTGAAAAACTCCTTCCAATCTTATGTAACTTCTTCTTGATAAATTAAACCTGCACACTTGAAGAAAACAAACGAAACCTTCGCGTAAAATCGGCGGTAATAATATATATATAAGACTCGATTTATACTAAGATATAATTTAAGTAGCTCAGAAAACGATGTTTACAGAATTTCTGGAAAATTAAGTAGCTCAGAAAACGAGAAAAAAGTAATTTGTTGTTTTTACTCCTTCCTGACGCCGTCAGGTTGCGATCCTGACGCCGTCAGGTTATCATGACAAAAACTGGTCTGCGATTTTCTTGAAAAAATTATGGAAAATTTACATCTTTAGAATCTGGAAAAATTTCTACAAAATATCCATTATGACTCGATACAAGCATTTGACTCGAACAAACACACATATATATCTTTTAGTGAATTGTTATTCTCATGTTTACGTTTCTTTTGAAAACATGTGTAATCCTCCCTACACTTATCCTTTATGTAAAATACCTCTATATGCAATTAAGACGAGGTTAAAAACAAAATAAAGCATTTTTACAAATTTTAACATGAGAATAAACAATCAATAAAAGATATATGACACTAACAAGCAAACAATTAAGCATGTGTTGCCTTCCACGAAGCGCTTTTCTTTATTTAAGAGTCTTGTAGCTAGACTCGTAGTCGTGCTCTTACGTTGCCTCGCGCACGCTCACGTGCTCATACTTAAGCCATTCCAACGTTCTTTCATTCTTTTTGTAATCATCTCCTAATTCAAGGCATTTTTTGTAATATCGCTTAGTTTTCTCATATGGGTACCTAAGCCCACTTTGCTTATCCCTTTCACTAAGCAATGGAATAGGGGTCATTCTGTTACAAGCCTCAATGTCCTTATGTTTAAACCTAGGATGAGCGCGTGGCATTTGGTAGATAAAATCTTCAACTTCATCAGAGAATGTAATTAGACCATCAATCATCCGTTCATTCAACCTAGTCAATTTTTTGAAAGGTTTTCCAAAAATTACTTGAGTGAGGTCCTTATCAATAAATTCTCCTAAGTCTTCTAAGACCATGAACTCTACCAAATAAGCAAAACTTCCAACAAACACGTGCAAATGAGTGACTGCTTCAACAACATTGTTCCCTTGATAGGTTAACTCATTGATCTTGATTTTATTGTATAGGTCCCTTGAGATTAAGTTCAAAGGTAAGAATGAATTCAAATAAGCATCGAACCCTTCTAGTCCTATTTTGCAAGGGAATTGCATGTTAAAGGGGCCATCTTTCTCAATCCTACACCTAGGGTCAAAACATTGGGAGGGGTCTTCCTCAATTTCAAAACTAACTCCATTAATGACCTCCCCGCTATCAAGTGCTTCACCATAATCAAATTCCTCATCAGAATCTGAATCATAGAAAGGACTTTGTTGTTGCCAATTTACCTCATTATGCCCTAGGTGATTTCCAAAATGGTGAATGGGTGAATGGTTTTGTGGGATTGCGTTCTCAATTTCGGGATTGGGAACGGGTAGAGTGAAGAATCTTCGGCGAAAGATACGTATCATGGTGAGTGATTTTTTTTTTTTTTTTTTTTTTACAAACAAAGGTCACAAAGAAGGGGGATAGACTAAGAGAAAGCTAAGAATGAGAAAAATTTACTTGATAGGAATCAAGCAAAGAAACCTAAACGAGATGGACTACTAACTAGCTATTCTATTCCCCGGCAGCGGCGCCAAAAACTTGATAACGCTACACGCGTCGTTCGGGGTCAAAGGAACTTCCTTTTCGTCGAGCAAGTTTTTCAACACCCTAGGCAGTGAACCTAATCGTTGTAGTGTAGTATTAGGGTAAGCAACGGGTATTGATATCGTTCTCTAGGGGAATAGGAATGCTAGTGAGAAGTTACTACGCTAAGGTTGGGGTTGAGGACGATTATTTTTTATCTTTTTATATTTTTTTTAGGAAAGGAAAGGTACGAATCTCGGGGTTTGAATTTGGGGGGGATTGGTATTTCTACCGATTACTCTACTTATCTAATTATCTAATCTAAGGTGTATGTAGTCTATGTCTAATTAATGTGTGCTCGTATGATAGTTTAAAGATGTGTTTACTTAGGTTTTACTACTCCTTAATTATCTCTTATTGGTGGTTGAATTGTCACGTCCTTATTCCAAGTTGCGTTGTGTGTCTAAGGTTGTAGGGTATGCGTTTCTCCCTAACTCTTTGAACTTACCAAAGGGTCTCGTCTACAAAACCCACTAGGGATAATAAACTCTTACTCTAAGGCACTCTTTGGATGGTTTAGCTTATAACTACTCAAGGAGTCATA